>JZKD02S2340523.1:54888-69333 GCA_000966675.3 Picea glauca
TTTATCTTTCAACATATAAATTGTTATTCCAATAAAAACTTGAACAAACATCATTTACCTTATTCAACAAAAACCAAAAAGATGATTTGAAACTTTGTTTAAGTGTTTTAAAAAATCACCATGTATCGATATCGATCCTCCGATTAAACCTATGGAACAAAGGGAATAAATAAATAAATAAAAGAATATAGCTGCAATCAGTAATAGAAATGATTTGAAATATTTATCCTCGAGCTTATATCTTTTTGTTCATTTGATGGATTGTGTTAAATTTGTTCAGTCGCAATCCTATTTATACAATTTGGCACGAAAAAAAAACATACGACATGTCGTTTCATATTTTCCGACGGACGGAATTCGTTCCACGGTCTTTCGGCCGAAAGAAATAGTTTTTCGGCCGAAAGACCTGGAAACCGTTTAGTTTGACGTATTCCGTTAGATTTTAAACTTTCGGCTGAAACATTATTTTTTCGGCCGAAATATTATTTCGACCGAAAAAATGAAATTGCAACTAAAAACCAAAACCAGAGAAATGCCTGAAGCATAACTAAACTTCAGAGGTTGTAGACTCCTACAAACATTGAGAATTTGGTTTCGAAAATGAAAACAACATTTCCAAAATTGAATCTACTTTCAATTCGTATAATTTGTTTTCATTTTCTTTATTTTTATCTAATTTTATTTAACTTTTAAAAAAAATCACTACATAATTTTTTCAGCAGACATTATGATTTGATGAAATGAAATATCGGTATCTCAAAAAATATACAGTGAAAAAATTTGAAAAAAATATATTCATAATCCTTAAACTGTTCTTTTCAAAAGGGTATATTTAAGTTTTAGTTTTAAGTAAAAATTAATATAGATACAAGGTGTAGAAAAACATGTTTTTAAACTCTGCAACGTTTTCAGCTTGGTCAACTTCAAAAAATTCTAGAAATTATAATATTCATCCGTTAAATTCAAAATAATACTCATAATAAAATAGAGTCTCTGTAGATTGTTGCAGTATATTTTGTTTCTTAAAAACATAAGTTTAATAATATATACATTGTTGTAGAAATAAGTAACTCATTATCATTCATTTAATGTTTAAAAAACATACTGTTAAACAATTGTCAAATTGACATATCAAATCGTGATAAAAAAAAATTGAAAAATAGTCATTGGAAATCTAACACAATTCTTCACAAGTTTTATTTTTACTGTAAAATGAAATTCTAAATAAAAAAAATACTTTTGTATGTCGGAAGTTGAATAACTTGTGAAAAAACAATTTTTTTTCTCATAAAACAAGCAAAAGTGTAACTCATCTTCATGATTTCACCCTGGTGTAATGTATTTTTTTGTTGTGTTTTGATTTTTGCATGTATATATAATTAATTAAGAACTTATAAGTAACATTAAATTATTGAAAGGAAATAAAATTGATAAATAAGATAAAATATTGATTTACAACCCCCTATCAGTATTATTGTAAGCTATAACACAAAATACCCTATTAAGAACCCTGACTATCCACTGCCCAAACCTAAGACAGTCCAACACAATGTTGAAACTTAAATGTCTATTAACTGAGAAGAAATGACAAGTACAATAAATTTGTTGACTAATACTTACAACATCAAAATTATCTGGTGTGCCAAAAACCACAAGAGCATCAACTTCCCTACAATAAACCCATCTACTAACCAATATTGAAATCCTCATGTGCCCAAATACTTGACCACTTTTAGGAATGATGATATTTATCAAAATCAACTTGGACACTTTTGGATGTTAATAGTCTAGTGGGGAGACTAAGTGAGCGCACTATAGGGAAAGTGTCACAGGATGAAGACTTGTGACTTGAGCTTTGAGCTCTTATTCGATCTGCACAGTCAGTGATTTGTATACCAGAATGTGAATTGATGCATCATTCTTGAGGAGATGCTCTGATAATACTAGGTTATGTTCCTAGAGATGAGTTGGAGCTCATTCGTAGGAATATATGGTCTATTTGATTTAGTCAAAGAATGTCGAGTTGTAACCAGATACAACTTTTATTAATTTAGAAATAAGTATGTCCACATATAACTAACTGGACCTTGATCTGGTCAAGATATGTCCACATTATAACTGTCATGCATCCAGATACTTTATTCAAACAAAACTGTAACTAATAGAAATTTCTCTTGTCAAGATGTGTCCACATTATAATTGTTATGCATCCACATACAAGAATATGAAATCAATCAAAAACGTTATAAATAGGGATGCACTATGTTCGAGTGATCTGCATATGAGAAGAGAAGAAAATGTTCTTATAAATGTTTAACAAAACTGAACTAGAGACATATCATATTGTTTTTGAATTGAAGAGAAAGGTATCGTTATGTAAGAATCTTGTAAAACTAAAGACAGGGGTGTAGGGTGGTGCTAGGGTGAGTTGAATCTGAGTGGAGACTTGTTTCCTCATCATTTGTAACAGGTTGGAGCCTGAGAGGATTGGTGCCCTCATTATCTGTGATAGGTTTATGCCTGAGAGGATTGGTATCCTGAGTGTCTGTGACAAGTTGGTTCCTAAGAGGATTGGTGTCCTCATTATATTCAACAAGTGGGTGTTTGTCAAGATGAACAATTATAAATTGTAAGTTGGTTCTTGCAGAAGAAAAAAAATATAGATGTCATGTGGTTTTCTCCCACATTAGGTTTGCATGTAAAAATCATGGTGCAATGTGTTTTGATTTTTGCATGTATTTCTAATTAATTAAGCACTTATAAGTAACTTTAAATCATTGAAAGGAAATAAAATTGATAAATATGATAGAATATTGATTTACACCCCCCTCTAAGTATTGTTGTAAGCTACAACACCAACTACCCTATTGAGAACCTTGACTATGCAATGCCCAAAACTAAGACAATCCAACACAATATTAAACCTAAATGTCTATTAACCGAGAAGCAATGACAAGTAGAATAAATTTGTTGATTAAGAAGTTTACAACATAAAAATTCTTTGATGTGTCAAAAACCACAAGAGCATCAACTTCCCTACAATAAACCCATCTACTGACGAATATTGAACTCCTCATGTGCCCAAATACCTGACCACATTTAGGAATGATGACATTTAATAGAAGCAAGGACACTTTTGGATGCTCCATTACTGAGGGAATGATGTCCAAAGCCATCCACATGAGCACCACGGTCTAGAACTAGACGAACCAAGTGAGAAATAATTGAGTTCAATCCCATCAAAATAAGAGAGATGTCGTATGGGGGTTACACATATCAATTTGTACATGGAGGAAGAGTGGTGTGGTGATGTTGTGCATGTCACTATGATGTTTCAGGTCATGCCTCAGGGTGGCACCCAGATGTTGCTAACTAAATTTGATTTCATGGAGTACATTTGAGGAATTAGGGAGAGATAGTATCTTCCATTAATAATTAAAACCCCTTTTTCAATAGATGTGGCCAAATTTTCCTACTGATTCGTTAGCCCATTATTTTCCCGAAGAATGTGGAAAAAGGAAACATGAGGTATGAAATTTAAGGTGTGTCGAATTCATTTGAAAATCCAAGTTGCTCATCATTTACAGAGGATCCCTGAAGGAAATATATGATTATATTTTTGGAGTCACCTAGTATATTAACTTGTTGAATGTGTTTCTCCTTAGCGAATTGAACCCCTTGAAGCAAGTCATAATCCTTCACTTGATTATTAGAGGCATCACCTAGACTCCAATAAAAGTTGATTTCAACAATTCCACTTGGGCCAAAGAGTACCCCTTCGGCACCTACCACCTTGAGAATATTGATAATACTAAAAATATTATTACATCTAAATTTAAGGATAATTTGTGGTATGATAAAGAATTAGAGGATAAAAGAAAATTAATATATTATAACGAGGTGGTAAACCTTAATCTAGAACATCCAAAGTATCTCTATGTTTTGACTATTGTAAAGAAGAAAATCAACATTGAAAAAATAAGAAAAATCTATCAAGATGAAAAAAAATTTCTCTTAGAGTACCCTTGGTATACCCATATTCGATCACAACTTCAAAATATTTTTCACAATAATAACCTTCCTAACCTTATAATTCATCAAAACTATGTTGATCTTGAAATTATTCTCTTAATGTTTTTCAAGAATAGAAATAAAATCATAAAGAAACTCAATTAATTATAATCAATAGGCTAAACTATTATTAATTAATCCTTCCTTTGTTGCCTAGTGAATGGAAATGTTTGGATTGATCTTCTTCCTACCACTCTCTATTATTCACCTTGTTTTCCTTATATATATGATTATGTTAGACAGCCTGGAAGGTGATAGAGATAACATATCCAAATCCAAAGACGTTGCTTCTCTCTATTCTATTTCTATCTGATTAAAGAAACCTCATCCCTGCAAACCCCCCTCTATTCTTTTTAGGACTTGGTGTAATACACAAGAGCTGGGAGAACCTGACCCAACACACCTTATGAAAAGAATTGGTTTCTTTTAAACATGCAAGTAGAATCAATCCCCCCTACTATGTAGGTAGGACCTGCACCGGGGGTAGGAATTATATTATGGCTTGAGCCTTCCCCATTCCCTTTCCTCATAGGACCTGGATTCATAAATTTGTTCACCATTCATATTGCAAGGAGAGATATCCATTAAATAACCACAAGAGAGTCTATCTTGATTACCCCAATTAATGTCTTTATGAACAAAACGAAAAAATATTACCTTGATTGTCCAAGAAAACTTTATTGTTGTTAAGTAATGCTCAATTGAAGAAATATGGCCATTGGAAATGGTATTGGAAATAGTATTAGTTCCTCAATCCATCTCGTGGAACTAAATCCATCATGGCTAAACAATCCATCTCGTGGCACTAAATCCATCATGGCTAAACAATGATCTGATCTGTTAGAGATGATGCTTACATCTGCTGTAACTATGAGTTTCTAGGTTAACTATGAGAGAATGTTTACAGCTGTTGTAACTGTGAGTTTTTAGGTTAACTATTTTTATCTAATTAGATCCACTTTCTTAGAATATAGATTGCTAAGAGTCGGTAATCTGGATGCTATGTATGTAACCTCCATTTGTCTATGTAATACAAACTATTCTTTGTGTGTGAATCTTGTGCAATGGTTTCTCTCCCAATTCTCAATTTGGTATCAGAGGAAGGACCACCTTGAATATCTCACCATAAGGGCTGGAATATGAGACAAGAGTGATAAGTTGATTTCATTGTAGGAGTATATTAGGTTAGAGGGTTTGAATTTCTAAATTTTCTGTGTGTTTTGTGAGATTGTTGCAGGAGACCGCTAGAAAAGTGTCCAAGTGTTGCAAAAGGAGTCGTTAATACACCATCCAGTTAAAACACAACCATATCAATCTGTTCTAAAGCTTCCATTCTCAGAAAGAGTTGTCACTAGTGTATATTTCTTTGTTTAACGTTAAAGAGTTCTAATAGCCACCAACAATAAATTTCCCGAGGAGTTTTGCAATGAAATCTTTATTAGAAGAAGGGTGATGTTTTCCTCTTATCACGAGTTGAGATCTGATCTAGAGTGAATCCATATCATTGTCTATTAAATATTGTTCATTCAAGAGTTGATTGGAGGAGATACGTTGCATTGACAAATTACAAAAATCAGTCAGAAGGAGAGCCGTCATATCATCTTTGACTGTCCTATGCCGCCTGTTGGGAGGAAACTACTGGAGTTTCAATTGCTACCAATTACGAGTATTTTGTGGATTAGATTAAGATCCAAATTAATCTACCATTATATTTGCATTATCATATTGATGTGCAACTTTATGGTAGATATAAGAAAGAATATGGTTGTTCTCTGCAAATGAATTTGAATTGTTGCCACTACTCAAGAGGGGAACCATGGGAACCATTGTTGAAGGTGCTAACTGTGTTGGAGGGTTTGAGGTCACAATCTATTTTCTTTGATTCACTTTCTCAAAAACGTAATTGAGCCAGAATGAGGCACATGAGAACTAAGATGGGCAAGTCTTTGTAATTTCAAGGGGGAAACTACTTTAGTTTCACTATCATTAGTTTTTGAATTAGCCTCAGTATGTTTGATTTCTTTGTTTGTAAATTAACCATAAAGAATCAAATATAGAACATAGTGTTGTAATTCAAGCTTGTAGTTCTTGAGTTCTCCGGTGCCACAAGAATGCATAACTAGTTTGAGTATGTCAGCAAGTATGTTAAATGCTGGAAGGTCTTTTTGTACTTCGGTGGTCCAGAATAAGCAGTTACGGGTTATCATTGTGTTGGCGAGTGTGTAAAGGTCATTTTGTAAGATCGATTACTGAATGTTTTAGTATTGAGACTATTCTTCGGGGTAGTTTAGAATCGTCGATCCTATAGATACTTCAAAGATGGTCGGAAGAGGTTGTATTTGTGTTGTATGAAGTGGTAGCTTGAAGATGATGGGAGAGAAAGAGCATGTCTATGAAGTTCAAAGATGGGTGTAGCTGCGTCTGAAGACCAGTGAGACAGACATGACAAAATTTGTGTTGTAACCTTTTGTTATGTCTTGTAATTTGTGATTGTAATATTTGTAATATAATCATTACGGGAGGGTGTTAGAAATAATGCTTACAACTGTTGTAATTGTGAGTTTCTAGGTCAACTATGAGATAATGCTTACAGTTGTTGTCCACTTTCTTAGGATCTAGATTGCTAGGAGTCGGTGATCTGGATGCTATATATGTAATCTCAATTTGTCTATGTAATACAAACTATTCTTTGTGTGTGAATCTTGTGCAATGGTTGCTCTCCCAATTCTCAATTTGATCTGGTTACGTTCTTCATTTTGGGGCTTTAACTCTTTTATTCTATTTTTTTAAAGAGAAATGGCCTGAGAAATTCACCAATACTTCTCCATGTTATAGTGGAAGATAAGATACTAAACAACAACTTAGACAACTCAGAAACATAAGGTTTGAACTAGTTACCTCCCCCTATCAAAATAATATGGACATGTCTTATTAATTATACTATTCCATGGAGATCAATCCAATTTTCTTACCTCATCAATTTTAAGAAAACCAAATTATATCTTATCTTTTTTGAAGTTCAATAAACCAATTCTAATTTTATTGAATGTTAATCAGCATCCTTATAATCATCATTATATAAATTAAATTCAAATACAATAAAAAAAAATTATTGTTTGAATCACAAACCTGTAAAACATAAAGTTTTATTAAATATCATTTTTAAACATAAAACTGACACAATCAACCATGTCAATATCAAACCAAGTTATACTAATCAAAATCCATAAATAACACTTTATAATTAAAATGGTAAACCATCACATTCAGTTTATTTAAAAATTCATAAAACATAATATAATGCTAAATTTATAAAACATAAAATTGAAATTCTGATTGGAAATGATCAACAATATTTATATTTTAATAAAATATAAATATTATCCTAAATTATAACAAATAATAATGGAAGGATAGACATCAAGAATTGGCATCTTAGACTCAGTAAATATATTTTGTACACAATTAGTACCTTCCCCACGTATACAAAAGTTATAATTTTTTGATAAAATTTATAAAATATATTAATATCTTAATTTTTTTTATAAGGTTACCTTGACCCAGTTTGTTCCAGAGGTTTACGGTTCCTGAATTTTATATATCACCAACTTCCAAGGGTTTTCTGTACTGCTTGTCTAGTGCCAGTGACGTACCTCTATAAAATCAACTTGTATAGAAAACAATGACTAAAATAATGATTGTCGGTAGCTTGACCCGGCTAAACCCTTGACCCAGTTTTTTTTTGGACAGGTTTAAAGTTCTCATATATCACAGACAGGAAACAAATTTAACGAGGAAGTGGAAAAAATATGAAGGGCGTTCTTCCTTTTGTTCATAAAGCTCTCACTCGGCGGTATGGCCATGGGTGGAATCCTTCTTATTAGAATCTTCTTTCGACAAAAGAGTCGGAAAGGTTCACGATTGAAGTCACATTAGATAGCATAATCCATTAACAAACTTTACAAACATGCCCATGGACAATAATCATACATTTGCAATATACCAATATGATGGGAAAGGAGTATTTCTATTAATAATTGATCAACAGAAGTGACAACATTACAGAATTCTGTGTCAGCACGGTTCGAAACAAAGAAACCAAGTTCCCCCCAATTGGACCTCTGTAACGACCTCCTCGTTACGACAACAACGCTGATAACAGGTGCAAATTTTTTTCTTTTTATTAACAAGTGTGTGTGCGTGTGTAGGAGGGGAACAGACACCCTGGACTCTACGTCGCCACCCGACGACCGACCAGACGCAACCACGACGCCCACATCAAGAAGACGCAAGGCGCACAACAAGAACTGTAAGCGTTATCGACCACTGACCTAAGGCGCACAACAAGTAGCTGGAAGCAGAAAACCACACAAGGTGTTATGAACAGTACAGTCACGGAAGGGAGAATCCATAGTAGTGGAGTTTACTATTTCTGCACAGGGAGGCAGGGCGTTAAATTTTAGCCCTCTGCTCTAGAGAGAGAGAAGGTCAGATAGGCTCTTGGCCGACTGCTCAGGCAGAAAATAGTAAGCCCCTCTGGCCTGTCGCAAGAGTGGAAACCCTGCCTTTAAAGGGCCCGAGACTCTTGATACGGCACTGGATTCCTTACACAGAAATAATCACATGCTTAGACTTATATCTGAGGCTACAAGGAGGGGTATATATCCCGCCCGAACCACACGGAAAAGACCACTAAAGGCTACACACAAGTGCAGCCATAATTAAACGAACAACCACATCTTCTACGGCAGGCGCAGGTCCGTCGGACTCCGGTAACAACCAATCATTAATACGACAGGGCGTTTACCTAAGACGCAAATGACAATAGTTACAAATGACATTAGTTAATGAATGTCATTAGTTACAGACCAAAGACTCCCTAAGTTTGACGAGTACCATCCCAACCTTAAGCTAAGGTACAATTAATAAATTTCAATCCCTGTTGCTGAATCACAACGACAGAGTGCCCTTAGATTTATGGATCCAACCTTTACACGTTATCAAGCATAAATAAATTACCATAGCATCGCCATAACACATCCAGGTCGTCGCTTTCTATATCACCATTCAGTTAACTAAATAAGGAGGACCTTACCTTGTTGTTATTAAACACAATGGATCTACCCAAAAACCTGACCAAGATCCATGTATTTTCTCTTATAATAGATTAGCATTGTAATTTAAGCTAATACTGGCTTCCATTAAGGACATTGTAAATATTGTAATAAATTAACCTCATATTAAGTTAATATCCAAGGGGAGACATATGATAAATTAAATAGGAGTCATATAATAGACCATTATCAAMTAAATTAATATCAACGTGGGAGACACATGATAATTCATTGTCAAAGTGGGAGACATATGATAATCTAAATGGGAGACAAATAATAAATTATTATCAAATAATTAACATCATCCTSGGAGACATATRATAAATAAATATCAATTAAAATACATCATCATGGAGACMTATAATAAATTAATGTCAAATAAATTCACATCATCATGGAGGCATATATTAAATTAATGTCCAAATGGGAGACATAAGACAATTTAAATGGGAGACAAATAGTAAATTATTACCAAATAAATTAACATCAACATGGGAGTCTTATAATAAATTGATTTAAAAAAAAGGTACATATTATACATAGGATCGTAGAAGGGTTTCAATGCAAAGTAAGATAAGCAAGGGCATTTCGTTAAATAAGAGTCAACCCTTCTTAAGTATGCAAAGTAAGATAAGCAAGGGCATTTCGTTAAATAAGAGTCAACCCTTCTTAAGTGCTTGATAAAAGAATACCTCCTTTCATTAAATAAATAAAGGAAGAAAACCCTGATCATTGTAATTCCTTCTACCACCATTTAATTAGAAATTAAATAACCTGCAATCACATAACCCTGCAATTACATAACAACTAGATAACTAGCATTTAAATAACAATGAAGTAGCAAGTTAAATAATCATCATTACAATAAATGTCTAGCAGTCAACTGACAATCTAATAAAACTTAGAGGATCGCGGGGAATTCTCTCCGAGAAATGCGCCCAGGCTGGAATCGACTCATGTTGTCTAACACTGACCTTACGTCCCTTTTTCCAATAAAATGTTTTTCTCAAATTATATAATGTAAAAACTCTTTTACAACATACAGCAGCAAGCGCAGAACCTTTAAACAACGCTGGTCAGGAATGGACCAGTAAAGCTAATATCACATAATTACAAAGGATAATAGGAATCACACTCGCTAGTGGAATCTTCAGATGATTTATCAAGTCAATACGATACATCAGTCAATCGGAATATTGGCAAAAGGATGAATGAGGAGATAGGATCAAGCCTGTATAATACGAGCTATCAATCGACTGACCTGACCTTACGTCTTACTACATAAGTTATCTCCTCTATCAAGTTTTATAATAAAAAGGCCTTCTAAAACTCAACACCACTCGATCCTTCTTAAGGAGTAACAGGGTTCCTTGGTAGTAACCCAACATTTAGCAACCCGAGGCAAAGGTTAACAGGGAACGATAACCTCTGACGTGCGTATTCATTAAATCAAAATTGGCAGAATTATAACAACCACTCGCTCCCAACGTTAAGTTTGGGCCTAGTTTGCTTACAACCCAAAAACTGATAGATGGTAATTAATGTATAGTGCACCCATAGCACTCTTGTGGGTTTTTCTCCTTGCGACTTGATGCCTGTTGCTTAGTCGCATTGTTTCAACAGCTGCAGGGCTTGGATAAGTGTGAGGATGGTGAACGAACCAATTATAGGGAGGACTCATGGCTGTCTTCCGTTACCAGCCACCCAACTAAAGACAAATCGCAGGCAGTTAAGGCGAGAGGTGAAAGGCGCAAGGGTTGTTATTACCAATACTGTAAGGTGCAGAGGTAATAACAACGCGCCATCAATGCAGACAAAGGAAACTCAACGCAGGCTATCCTAGCATGCAGATACCCCAAAGAATCCAGTACACCAAGAATATCACGTAGAAGTTGCCATGCCTTACCGTTTATAGGTTTACCGTATACCTCGTTAGCAGACCGCATATACCCAAGCCATACTACCCTACGATTCACTGCCAGTAGTAAAATCTGTATCAGAGTCTCAGATGAAGGCTATTTCACTACACATCAGTTGTAGCAGAGTCTCGGTCAAGCTCCTCTAATAGAGCGGTCGTTGACCTTGTCGTTTGGGTGTACTTGCAGCTATATCAGGACATAATTCCGAACACAAACTTCAAGGAAATGAAACCTACCATACCTGTATACAGCGATATCCTATGATTAATCGGACCAGATGCGTTTAATTCCCCTCGATGAAAATCTTTTTAAAATATTCAACTTAGGTTTGAAGTCTGCCCGGATACCATGAACAGCCTTTAGTCGAAGAGAGAGATCGAAACAACTATGGAGTGGAACTGGTCAAGCTATGCTTCTTCTCATGTCTCTTATGCTTCACCCTGTAATAAATAACAATAAAAGGCGCAGGGGTTCTGGTACTCAGTTCAATCCATTAACACTGGAAGTGCAGGGTCGGTAACGTTTCCATCCTTAAAAAGTTCAACAGTGGTAATGCTGGGTTTCTAAAGGTCATTCAAGAAAAAATTTAGTTGAACCCGCCAGGATTCCGGGATTCATTAAATAAAAGAAATACTGAAAATGCAGACTCACACATGGAATGCCCAACGAGTCCGAGCATATTTACCCAACAAATACCTAACAACGGAGCCAATTTCCACACGAATGCCCTTATAAGTATGTAAAAACGCCCACACTCAGAAAAATTTCAGAACCATAACAATAAAAATTTACATAGTCCGACACGATAAATAAAAGTTAAACAGTCCAGGCGATGAATAACATTTTTTTACACAGTCCAAAATAAGAACATTAACTATTACACAGTCCAGATTTGCCTAAGACGCAGACAATGTAAAAACGTGAAGCATAGCTGGAGAGCGCATCACCCAGAAGGGTTATTGACTGCCCGCAGAGTTTCTTTTAGCAGCCAAGGCGTGAAGGAAATTAGCAAGGTAAAAATGCACAGCTAAGGGAGACAGCGCCGTTTATCCTTCCTTTTAAAACAGTTACAGTTATCATAGCCAAAGTACATAGTATGCATTCTACACTACCAGTGAAAAGACCATACCGTTGCCTCAATGTCGTTCTCCAGTGTCGTCCGCATTTCGTGCCGCTCCTGCTCCATGCCGATCGTAGAGGACTCACCGGTACCTCCCAGCCAAACGCTAGGGGTACTCTCCTTCCCCCTCAGCCCCCCGAGCCGCAAAGGGGCCACACACAACCCAAATGATAGCCTAGCTTCTCAGCTCGCCTCCAAGGCTGAGCTACCACTCAAGTCTGTTGAGAATCCCCAACTCCTACAAGAAATCAATCCAGTCTCTAGTCTGGCAGCATAACAATACCAATAGCTCCCAAAAAGTCCCCTTCTTTCCCCCTCTCCCTTTATTTTATCCAGTCTCAAACCCTAATTCCTCTTTCCTTTAGGTTTTCCCTCCCTTTTTCTTTTTTTTTATTTTCTTATGTTTCTTTTTATTTTATTTCATTTTATATTTTTTTTTATTTTTTTTAACACTTAAGGAGTAAGTGCGCTCATTAATAATTCCCTTTTATCTTTACATGTATATATATTTTTACAATTTGTTTATAATATAAGTATGTATATTTTCATTTTTTTTTCTTTTTATAAGCCTGCAGTCATCATTGGAATTTATCATTATCCATCATTTAAATTCATCATTAATATATATATATATATATATAGGATAATGAGAGATTAAGGCGATGGCAAACATGTATATGGGAAAAGTAAATATATTACATAAAAAGAATAATGAGGAGTTAAGGGGAGGGATGGTGATTTAGTAATGTGAACTGGACATGAAAAAGGGAGATGGATACTGGAAGATTAAGGTGATGGAGGATAGTTTAATAAAGTAGACATGGCTAATGAGAGGATAATGGTCTTAGTTTTTTTCTTTTTTTTTTGAAAATTTCATTTGTTAAGGTCACACTAAATTTCCCCCCCTTTTTTCTAGAAAGTCTTAGGCTTAGGGCTTATATTCTGAGCTAGGTGACGATTGGTTAGGGGAATTGCTTAAGGTTTTATTCAGGTGCTTATGACTTAGGGATACTTAGGCTCACTCCTTCAACCATGTTATTGTGACGTTCCCTTCAGGATGCACCATGTGCGCCAAGGGTGCCACTCGCCTCTTGAATTCCTTTTGGACGACGTGCCCTTCAGGATGCACCATGTGCTCCAAGGGTGCCACTCGCCAACTGAGTTTCTTTTGTGCGACGTGCCCTTCAGGATGCACCACATGCTCCAAGGGTGCCACTCGCCAACTGGACTGATTGGTAGACCTCTATAACCCCTGGAGTCAACACTCAGCCAGGTGAACTTGTAGGAGACTAAGGGTTCTAAGGAATAAGGCCCCCGCCTTATTGCGTGCCCCTTAGAGTCATCATGAGCGACTGTCGCAGTTGGCCCTCACGGCATCATGGGTCCTCTCGAACTAGGTAATCATTAACCTACAGTTCGAGCCACGACGGGAGTTTTAGAAGGCGGTGGCAGGGCTGCTGTCCACCCCTCTTCCTCAAACTCTCTGCAAATCATGTGTGGCCCCTTTACTCCATATGTGAGTCTGGTCGGAAAGCTAACGTCGGCCTGCATCATCAACAATCATGTCAGAAAGGTCAACATCAAATCGTCAAATCAAATGAAACATCATAGTAAACATATTGAACCCAAAAGCACACTCCCTGACTCAGTCCGGAGTCCAAGGGGGGTTCTACCGATGCGTCTGCATCCTCAGGGTCAAAAACCCTGCACACTCAATGAAACTGAGTCAATAGCATCTTTCGACATCAAATAGTAACACATCATGTCATCTGTCAATCGCATCCTAATCAAGTATAAATGGTCTAACATCATAAAAGTCCAGATCACTTGCGAGCAAGTGTCCTCAAATAATAAGTGTTCTCAGTGCGCCAGAGCGGTATGTTACATACGCCCCCTCTTGGTCTAAACTGCGTCCCGAAGTTTCTCAGTACAAATGCAGAAATAAAGTATCATAGTATCATAAGTCTATCTATCAAACAAAAATGGAAACTGCTGACGCATATCATATGCGTCCTCCCAGGTCGCCGAGTGCGGACTATAACTGTCCCACTGGACCTTGACCTGATCTACCGTTCGACGTCGTAACTGTCAAACACGATGGTCTAATATGCGGACCGGCTCAGCCATGAACGCTCCCTCGTCCGATACCTGCAAGGAACTCAGGTCAATCACATGTGTAGGATCACTAATATAATGTCTCAAAATAGATACATGAAAAACA
>JZKD02S2340523.1:81626-102233 GCA_000966675.3 Picea glauca
CATGAAAAAGGGAGATGGATACTGGAAGATTAAGGTGATGGAGGATAGTTTAATAAAGTAGAAATGGCTAATGAGAGGATAATGGTCTTAGTTTTTTTTATTTTTTTTTCTGAAAATTTCATTTGTTAAGGTCACACTAAATTTCCCCCCCTTTTTTCTAGAAAGTCTTAGGCTTAGGGCTTATATTCTGAGCTAGGCGACGATTGGTTAGGGGAATTGCTTAAGGTTTTATTCAGGTGCTGATGACTTAGGGATACTTAGGCTCACTCCTTCAACCACGATATTGCGACGTTCCCTTCAGGACGCACCACATGCGCCAAGGGTGCCACTCGCCTCTTGAATTCCTTTTGGACGGCGTGCCCTTCAGGATGCACCATGTGCTCCAAGGGTGCCACTCGCCAACTGAGTTTCTCTTGTGTGACCTGCCCTTCAGGATGCACCACGTGCTCCAAGGGTGCCACTCGCCAACTGGACTGATTGGTAGACCTCTATAACCCCTGGAGTCAACACTCCACCAGGTGAACTTGTAGGAGACTAAGGGTTCTAAGGAATAAGGCCCCCGCCTTATTGCACGCCCCTTAGAGTCATCGTGAGCGACTATCATAGTCGTCCCTCAGGGCATCGTGGGTCCTCTCGAACTAGGTAATCGTTAAACTACATTTCAAGCCACGGCGGGAGTGCTAGCAGGCGGTGGGAGGGCTGTTGTCCACCCCTCTCCCTCAACCTCTCTCCAAATCGTGTGTGGCCCCTTTACTCCAGATGTGAGTCTGGTCGGAAATTTATCATCAGACTGCATCATCAACAATCATGTCAGAAAGGTCAACATCAAATCATCAAATCAAATGAAACATCATAGTAAACATATCAAACCCAAAAGCACACTCTCTGACTCAGTCCGGAGTCCAAGGGGGGTTCTATCGATGCCTCCGCATCCTCAGGGTCAAAAGCTCTGCACACTCAATGAAACCGAGTCAATAGCATCTGTCGACATCAAATAGTAACAGATCATGTCATCTGTCAATCGCATCCCAATCAAGTATAAATGGTCTAACATCATAAAAGTCCAGATCACTTGCGAGCAAGTGTCCTCAAATAATAAGTGTTCTCATTGCGCCAGAGCGGGATGTTACAACCTCCACCACTTCAATCCTCCACCAAAGGCAAGATCATAAGAGAGAGTCAATGAGTTTCTCTCAAAAATAGGGAAAGAGATTGGGGGTTGAACACCGTGTTGAGACTTGAGGGACAAAGGGATCCAGACTCAATATGAAGTAATTTCTCCAGAGTAACTTTTCTCTCAAAGTTGAATTCTTTCTCCTCTTTTCCATAGCTCGGAATTGTGATTTTATAGCTTTCAGAATGCAACCGAAGGGCCGAGTCAGAACGTTTCCAGTATATGGAAGGCCAATGATCAGATATCTTCTGTTGTGACATGGGAACCCGACTTCATTTTTTTATTTTTTGGCACAAATCCCAATGTACACGGGCTATAGTGGAGCAGCCAACGTATATGCATCTTGCATAGCTTATAGGGAGCGTATATGTGGAAAAATGTATATTTTTAGCTCTGGATACATCAAAAGGGATGACAAGTCTACATAGAGAAATTGAAAAAGGCCCTTTGTGCAAGATAGCAATGGTGAGAAAAATATTGCTATAACAATGTTCCTCTCTCCCTCCTTGAGCCATTGTACTCTAGATTTCTATCTCCATAGTATCTCCTCCTTTTTTTTTCATTCTTGAAGCTCTAAAAAGAGTTTTTCTTCCTCCCTTGGATAATCCATCGTGTGCCCTTGTAGAATGAATTCTTGTTGTATTTCTTACAGGCGTTGCTCAATCCCCTTTTTGGCCTGGAAGATGTTGCCAAAAAAAAAATGTTACAATATTTTAGTTGCAACTTAAAGTTCTTCAAACTCTACTAGAATGTGTACATATGTGTGTTGTGGGAGATCTCAGACTACCTCCACCAGGTTTAAGAGAGTTACTGAAAATTTGGGTGAGTGAACCAAATTTTTTTGAAATGCAAGGGTTTGTATTTAGGCGTTTCTCCTGTGTCTAGTGAGAAGGAAACTCACCAATGATCTAAGCCTGATTTTGGGAGAATATTGGCTTCTAACACTGGATCCTCCAGAAAAATGGATTCTGAAATAAGAAAGCGGTCTAATCTCCAAGAAATTTGTTGGGGGGCAGATCACCTATTTGACCAAGTGAAGATGTCATTTGGGTTTCTATGTCAATGAGTTTGAGCTGATCCATAAGCGATCGAAACTTACCACTTTCCTGTTCCAGTCGCTTTGTGCCTCCTCTCTTCTCTTCTAATGTGAGAATGATATTGAAGTCTTCCCCTTTTATCCATCACGATGGACGAATCAATGCACTCACAGAGGATATATGATGTAGGAATAGGTCCTTTTCTTGGGCACTTTGCAGGCCATATGCGTTTGTGAGCATGCCATGATTGTTGGATCCTAAGGCCTGGAAATGGACTGAGAGCATGCCAACTGTGAAAAATGGTTAGTCAATGATGACTGAGACAATATTCCATAGAATTGTGAGACCCCCCGCCGCACCATTTGAATAAGTGTGGATCAAATTACAATGCCTCCAACATCTCTAAAAGATTTCTTCTGTTGCTTCCCTGACACATTTGGTTTCATCTAAAAGAAGAATGTCTAGATTTTCTACAAGAATATTGTTTCAAAGGATCCTTTGTTTGGACCTTCCATTGAGTCCTCTATTATTCCAAGTGATGATCTTTATCATAATGAGTTTGGTTGGGGAGAGAAGAAACCTTCCGTGAGATGGTGAAACTGTCCCGATTTGAGCATGTAATCACTTACTTCTTTGATTAGTTGATGTGTTGATTTTTGATCCCTTCGTTTGCCTTCACGAGGAGTACATATGGGGTCTAGTGTCGGATCAGAGGATATACCCAGTCATGAAGTTTCTCCTATGGTGGAATCAATGAACACTTTTTGAACCTTTCTTATCTTTTCAATTGGGATGGTTTGTAGCTCCTTCTTGTTGAAGGCTTCTTCAAGTTTCTCTAGGTCGATGTCATCCAGGTCTTGTTCATCCAGATGCATGATTGTGTCCCAGCCATCCTCTGATTTTTTTTTCTCATTCTGTCAAGTTGGGGGGTCTATGTCTTGGATCTGTTCTATAACTAGCTTAGTTTGTAGCTTGGCTTTTCCTTTATCCTTTCTATAGATGTTTTTTTTTGTGCGTATTTTCCTCTTCATCTTCTTCTGGGAGATGATTTAATATATCAAAAGAGTTATTGGTGAGGATATTTTGGTTTCCCTCTTGGTTGTGCTTCATGGGGGTTTGTTTTTTCTTGCTAGTGACTTGCATGAAGTCGTCCTTTTGTTTTACTTCCCCTGTCATTGGGGTGTGGGAATTGAGAGGGCAGTCATGGAAGAGGTGACTGTGCTCATGAAATTTCATGCAACAGAAGGGGATATGCTCATAGTCGATGGTCTAGATCCAGTCCTCATCTTGGTATCTAATAGTTACTGAACCTAGTAGGGCATGCGAGATATCCATATAGACGCATATGAGTGCACAAAACTCCTCAGGTAAGGAGTAGAGGCGGATCCAGACTGGCACCATAGAAAAATATTCTTTCTCAAGGATGAAGCTATCTGTCCAAAATCAGAGAAAGAGCCCTGCAGAATAGTAAAAATAGGGGCCATTTTCGAATATATTGTCCTTTTCCTCCATATTATAGAAGATAATTGTGAATAAACCCTTCGATCTGAATTGGAAATCATAGTCCCCCTTATGATTGTACCATGTTTTGATCCAGCGCATGAGATCTATTTTTGAGGGCCAGAGTCCCAAAAACATCCCAATCAGGGCATGCTCTTTCATGAACTGAGTATCTTCCCCTACCTTGGTCGAGTTGAGGACATCTCTAGGTGGTTTATCATATTGGGGGATGCATTTCCCCGACTCCCAACTATGAGACTTCTTTAGATGAGATGTTCTCACCTCTAACTCCATTTCCTTGCTCAAACCTTGTTCATTTGTCAGGATCTTTTCACACAAATGGGGCGACGAATCGAAGGCCAACCACTTGGATCTGAGCCCCGCATGATCATTAGCTGTAACATTTCGATACGAGGGGGGTTGCACCCCCTGACTAGATCCATTGTCAGAGCTCATATTCCCTAGCCCTGTGTTGGTCTACCAACTATTCTACAACCGCGACAACTGCAAGAGATAGGGTTTAGAAACATACATATTAAGGTTTCTCCCACATAAGTCCTATGTCCTGATAAAACTATGGTGATCAAACTAGGGTTTTCATTCTTAAAGAGACCCTAGAAATATTACTGAAATAATTTTTTATTTCTCGTGATACTTTTGAATACAATACAAAATTGTTATTTAAGTCTTAGGTATCCATTTTCCTTTTAAAAATTCGCAAATGATGAATGAGTCCGTGGCCATGTGCTTAAACTATCAATGTCTCTTGTGAAAGAATATTTCCTTCAATTATACGTAAACGTAAATACCGAGTAAGGGACGTTATATGAGGGACTTAAAAGCATCTCGTGTCTATAGTTATTGTTTGATTGAGTGTCCATAATAATGGAAGGGTAAATTTGCATTTTTCCATAAATTTGGTAAAAATGATTTATTTTCTATATATGAAAAAGATATTTAATTGAAATTTGATAAAAATAAATTTAAAATATATATATTATATTAAATAAAGTAAATATATATTTACTCAAAATAATAAGATATGTAGGCTTTATAATTAAATATAGTCATTTTAATGTTTAAATTATATTTATCGATATAAATAATTTATAAATATTTTTTAATTAAATTATGATTTTAAAATTAAATTATTATTAATAATAATATAAATAATTTTTATTATAATATAAATAATTTTTATTATAATATAAATAAAAAATTCTAGGAAAATGTTTTTAGTTTAAGATATTTGATTTCCTTAAATACATTATATATATATATATATATATATATATATCAACTCCATGTTGAATATTGAAGGAATTACACATATTTACACATTGTTGAAATGTTCTAACCAAGATCCATCTTAACTCCACATCTATCATGTGTGGAGAGGGATAAAATCCATTGAGGTGCAATACATGATCTCTCTCAATGCATAATAGATCCTATGTTAAGATGGATCAAGTCTGTCTCTCATATATATGCCATAGTCAACTCCACATTGAGCACAAAATAACTTAAAAACATCTATGCACACCATTGAAATGTTTTAACCATAGAAGCACACCATTGAAATGTTTTAACCATAGAAATTAATGGCCAGTATTGAAATGTTTTTTTCCATATTAATATTTTTTTTAATTCCACTTGTCAACTCCATCTTAAACATTAAAGGACGTAAAAATCCTCATAATGGGAACTAGAAATCACTTATAAGATGAATAAGAATTATTTTACTTTCAATTACTTTCTATCTTTATCTATATAAAGTTGATATAAAATTATTTTACTTAAGGTGAATATTGAAATATTTTATTTATGGTTGACATTGAAATTTTTTCCTATTGATATTTGTTTTGTTATTAAATTCCTCATGTCAACTCCATCATGATAATGAAATGATTTTTTCATCCACCTCATACTAGAGAACCTTTTGGTATACTATTTTTTTCTACTTTCATATACATTGACAAGTTAGAAGATAGCTTGGAAGAAGCAGGTTGTGTGGGCCCTACTCTCACTGATATGGTCATAAATCTTCTTCTTTATTCCGATGATATCATTTTTATGCCAAGGATTCCCCATGATCTTGAAAACCAACTAAGAATCCTCAAGTATGGTATATGACAACAACAACTTGGAGGAAGTGACTTCATACAAATATCTTGGAATCGATATTCACCACAAGCTCAACTAGAATTATAGCATTGAGAAAAGGATTATTGGGGGATGGGAATCTTATTATGGGTGTAATATTCCCAAGCCATTTTTGGAAACTCTAATTGTTCACTGACAATTGTTGATTTGATGTGTGTATGCAGGTGTTCTCATGAAGTTTCATTTTAGGGTTTGTTTATTTGAATATCGAAGAAAATAAACATAGATCTGAAGATACAACACAAATAAGTACGAAAGATACAAGGAATAACAGTTATGTAACCAAAAAACATAGATCCAACCTTTATTTAGATAATATAGAGAACCTGGTACAATAGAACTATAGATCTGGAAGAATAACAAGTAAAGTCTCTTTCTGGAATAAGAGCTACTACAAAATGTTCAAGAATGAATATATAATCCCCCAATTCTAGATACAAACTGAAGTAGAATACAATATTAAATTCTTTCCCTCCAAGGTTCAAGTCCAAACCCCCCTAGCTGAAGCTACGCCCTCCTAGTTGGTTGTAGAAGTACAATAATTTGGCCCTACTTCTGGAGCCCTCCAAATACCCTAAGAATTTGTGGAATGATAGATCGATGCAAGTTAAGTCTCCTCCTAGAGTCTCAGGTTGAAATACCAAGATATGCTCCTCAAAAGACTGAAACTCCAAACTAGATTGTGCCCTCGTGAAGACTGCAGAGACCCAATAATTTGGCCCTGATTATGGAGACCTCCAAATACTCTAAAACTCCATGTAATGATATATTGGGGAAAGGTAAACCCCCTGGTGAAGTCTCGGGCTAAGATATGAAGATTGTCCCCTCCAAACTGACTAGATCTATTTCCCAGTGCACCCTCCTTCTTCTCCAACTCTTGCTAATCTACACAAAATCAAATGGTAAGTAAATCTCTCTCCAAATACACTAGAGATGATGGATGAGTCCCTACAGAGAAAACCCAGGTGTCCAAAAGTCGAAAATCCTTCTCAAACTCCTGGATCAAGTCTTCCTTCTCTCAATGGTGTTCCTGTTATAACCCTAAATTGCACCACAAATGCTTACCTAGCATCATGCCAACTCATATCCTTTCTTTGCCAAAAACACTGTTGAACAACTCTTTGAAAATCCTCTTGTGTAAAGGCCCACACGCCCTAACCCATTACTGCACACATGTACACACTGGTTGACCCAAAATAGCCCGCGTGGACCGACAAAAGCATGAAAAAAGGAAAGTTGTCGATGGAACAAAAATCTATGGGTGAGTTAACTGAAACTCCCGACCATGCATGGCCGAGGGTTTGTACAAATACCTAGCTCCTTCTAGCCTATAAAAGAAGGGGTAGGGGTACCATTTGGAAAGAGGAAGAATATAGCAAAGAAACTCTGTCCATTTACGTATTCCATTGTCCCAACCCTTTAGCCTTTCCTAATGCCAAAGGAGATTTAAAGAAAAGCAGTTGAAGGACATAATCTCATTGGGGATTTAAAGAAAAGTAGTTGAAGGACAAAATCTCATATTTTTTTAAAACTAAATACAGGGTGGCGGGGTTGTGCTAGGGTGAGTTGAATCTCATTGGGGATTTGTTTCCTCGTCATTTGTAATAGGTTGTTTCCTGAGATGATTTGTGCCATCATTATCTGTGATAGGTTGGTTCTTGATAGGATTGGTATCCTCATTGTCTGTGACAGGTTGGTTCCTGAGAGGACTGGTGTCCTCATTATATTCAACAAGTGGGTCTCTATCAAGTTGAACAAATATAAATTGTAAGTTGGTGCTTGCAGAAGAACATAAATAAATATGTGATGCGGTTTTCTCCCACATTAGGTTTCCACATAAAAATCCTGGTGTAATGTATTTTTTTTTTGTGTTTTGATTTTTGCATTTATATATAATTAATTAAGCACTTATAAGTAACTTTATATTATTGAAAGGAAATAAAATGAAAAATATGATAAAATATTGATTTACAGCCCCCTATTAGTATTATTGTAAGCTATAACAAAAAATACCCTATTGAGAACCCTGACTATCCACTGCCCAAACCTAAGACAATTCAACACAATGTTGAAAATTAAATGTCTATTAACTGAGAAGAAATGACAAGTACAATAAATTTGTTGATTAAGAATTACAACATAAAAATTATTTGTTGTGTCAAAAACCACAAGAGCATCAACTTCCCTACAATAAACCCATCTACTGACCAATATTGAACTCCTCATGTGCCCAAATACTTGACCACTTTTAGGAATGATGATATTTATCAGAAGCAAGGACACTTCTGGATGCTAATAGTCTAGTGGGGCGACTAAGTGAGTGCACTGTAGGGAAAGTGTGACAGGATGAAGACTTGTGACTTGAGTTTTGAGCTCTTATTCGATCTTCACAGTAGGTGATTTGTATACCAGAATGTGAATTGATGCATCATTCTTGCGAAGATGCTCTGATAATACTAGGTTCTGTTGATAGAGATGAGTTGGAGCTCATTAGTAGGAATATTTGGTCTATTTGATTTAGTCAAAGAATGTCGAGTTGTAACTAGATACAAATTTTCTTAATTTAGAAAGAAGTATGTCCACATATAACTAACTGGACCTTGATCTGGTCAAGATATGTCCACATTATAACTTTCATGCATCCAGATACTTTATTCAAACAAAACTGTAACTAATAGAAATTTGTCTCGGCAAGATGTGTCCTCATTATAATTGTTATGCATCCACATACAAGAAGATGAAATCAATCAAAAACGTTATAAATAGGGATGCACTATGTTCGAGTGTAGTGCATATGAGAAGAGAAGAAAAGGTTCTTATAAGTGTTTGATGAAACTGAACTGGAGACATATAATATTGTTTTTGAATTGAAGAGAAAGGTCTAGTTCTGTAAGAATCTTATAAAACTAAATACAGGGTGGCACGGTGGTGCTAGGGTGAGTTGAAGCTGAGTGGAAACTTGTTTCCTTATCATTTGTAACAGGTTGGTGCCTGAGAGGAATGGTGCCCTCATTATCTATGATAGGCTTGTGCCTGAGAGGATTGGTATCCTGAGTGTCTGTGACAGGTTGGTTCCTAAAAGGATTGGTGTCCTCATTATATTCAATAGGTGGGTGTCTATCAAAATGAACAATTATAAATTGTAATTTGGTTCTTGCAGAAGAAAATAAAGATAGATGTCATGTGGTTTTCTCCCACATTAGGTTTGCACTTAAAAATCATGGTGTAATGTGTTTTTTGTGTTGTGTTTTGATGTTTGCATGTATTGCTAATTAATTAAGCACTTATAAGTAACTTTAAATCATTGAAAGGAAAGAAAATTGATAAATATGATAGAATATTGATTTACACCCCCCTCTCAATATTGTTGTAAGCTATAACACCAACTACCCTATTGAGAACCCTGACTATGCACTACCCAAACCTAAGACAATCCAACACAATATTCAAACCTAAATGTCTATTAACTGAGAAGCAATGACAAGTAGAATAAATTTTTTGATTAAGAAGTTTACAACATAAAAATTCTTTATTGTGTCAAAAGCCACAAGAGAATCAACTTCCCTACAATAAACCCATCTATTGACCAATATTGAACTCCTCATGTGCCCAAATACCTTACCACTTTCAGGAATGATGATATTTAACAGAAGCAAGGACACTTTTGGATGCTACATTACTGAGGGAATGATGTCCAAAGCCATCCACATGAACACCACGGTCCAGAACTAGACGACCCAAATCCCATCGAAATAAGAGAGAGGTCGTATGGGCGTTAGAAATATCAATTTATACATGGAGGAAGAGTGGTGTGGTGACGTGGTGCATGTCACTATGACGATTCAGATCATGCCTCAGGGTGCCACCTGGATGTTGCTAACTAACTTTGATTTCATGGAGTACATTTGAGGAATTAGGGAGAGATAGTATCTTCCATTAATAATTAAAACCCCTTTTTCAATAGATGTGGCCAAATTTTCCTACTAATTCTTTATCCCGTTATTTTCCTAAAGAATGTGGAAAAAGGAAACATACGGAATGAACTTTAATGTGTGTCGAATTCATCTGAAAATCCAAGTTTCTCATCATTTAGAGAGGATCCTTGAAGGAAATATATGATTATATTTTTGGAGTCACCTAGTATATTAAATTGTTGAACGTGTTTCTCCTTAGCGACTTGAACCCCTTGAAGAAAGTCATAATCCTTCACTTGATTATTAGAGGCATGACCTAGACTCCAAGAAAATATGATTTCAACAATTCCACTTGGGCCAAAGAGTACCCCTTCGGCACCTACCACCTTGAGAATATTGATAATGCTAAAAATATTATTACATCTAAATTTAAGGAGAATTTGTGGTATGATAAAGAATTAGAGGATAAAAGAAAATTAATATATTATAAGGAGGTGCTCAACCTTAATCTAGAACATCCAAAGTATCTCTATGTTTTGACTATTGTAAAGAAGAAAATCAACAGTGCAAAAATAAGAAAAATCTCTCAAGATGAAAAAACCTTTCTCTTAGAATACCCTTGGTATACCCATATTTGATTACAATTTCAAAATATTTGTCACAATAATAACCTTCCTAACCTTCTAAGTCATCAAAACTATGTTGATCTTGAAATTCTTCTCTTAATGTTTTTCAAGAACAAAAATAAAATCATAAACAAACTCAATTAATTATAATCAATAGGTTAAACTATTATTAATTAATCTTTCCTTTGTTGCCCGGTGAATAGAAATGATTGAGTTGATCTTCTTCCTACCACTCTTTATGATTCAACTTGTTTCCCTTATATATGTGATTATGTTATCCATCCTGGAAAGTGATAGAGATAACATATTCAAATCCAAAGATGTTACTTCTCTCTATTCTATTTCTATCTGATTAAAGAAACCTCATCCCCGCACACCCCCCTCTATTATTTTTAGTACTTGGTGTAATACATAAGGGTTGGGAGAACCTGACCCAACACACCTGATGAAAAGAATTGGTTTCTTTTAAACATGCGAGTAGAATCAATCCCCCCTACTATGTAGGTAGGACCTGCACCGAGGGTAGGAATTATATTATGGCTTGAACCTCCCCCATCGCCTTTCCTCATAGGACCTAGATTCATAAATCTTTTCACCATTCATATCACGAGGAGATATATCCATTAAATAACCCCAAGAGAGTCTCTCTTGATTACCCCAATCAATGTCCTTATAAACAAAACGAAAAAATATTACCTTGATCGGCCAAGACAACTTTATGGTTGTTAAGTAATGCTCAATCGAAGAAATATGGGCATTGGAAACATTATTGGAAATAGTATTAGTTCCTCAATCCATCCCGTGGCACTAAATCCATCATGGATAAACAATGATCTGTTACAGATAATGCTTACAACTGTTGTAACTGTGAGTTTCTAGGTTAACTATGAGATAATGTTTACAACTGTTGTAACTGTGAGTTTCTAGGTTAACTATTTTTAACTAATCAGATCCACTTTTTTAGGATCTACATTGCTAGGAGTTGGTAATTTGGATACTATATATGTAACCTCCATTTGTCTATGTAATACAAACTATTCTTTGTGTGTGAATCTTGTGCAATGGCTACTCTCCCAAATCTCAATTTGGTATCAGAGTAAGGACCGCCCTGACTCTCTCATCATAGGGGCTGGAAGATGAGAGAATAGTGATAAGTTGATTCCGTTGTAGAAGTAGATTAGGTTAGAGGGTTTGAATTTATAAATTTTATGTGTGTTTTGTGAGATTGTTGCACAAGACTGCCAGAAAAGCATCCAAGTGTTGCAAAAGGAGTTGTTAATCCACCGTCCAGTTAAAACACTACCATATCAATTTTTTCTGAAGCTGCCATTCTCAAAAAGAGTTGTCACTAGTGTATATTTCTTTGGTAAACGTGAAAGAGTTCTAATAGCCACCAACAATAAATTTCCTGAGGAGTTTTGCAGCGAAATCTTTATTAGAAGAAGGGTGATTTTTTGCTCTTATCACGAGTTCAGATCGGATCTGGAGAAACTCCATCTCGTTGTCTATTAAATATTGTTCGTTCAAGAGCAGATTGGAGGAGATACGTTGCATCAACAAATTACAGAAATAAGTCAGAAGGAGAGTCGTCATATCATCTTTGACTGTCCTATCTTGCCTATTGGGAGGAAACTGATGGAGTTTGAATTGCTGCCAATTATAAGTGTTTTTTGGATCAGATTAAGATCCAATTTAATCTTCCATTATATCTGCATTCATATATTGATGTGAAACTTTATGCGTAGATATAAGCAAGAATATGGTTGTTCTATGTAAAGGAATTTGAATCGTTACCACTACTCAAGAGGGGAACCATGGGAACCATTGTTGAAGGCGCTACCTGTGTTGGAGGGTTTGAGATCATAATCTATTTTCTTTGATTCACTTTCTCAAAAACGTAATTGAGCTAGAATGAGGCACATGAGAACTAAGATGGTCAAGTCTTTGTAATTTCAAGGGGGAAACTACTTTAGTTTCACTATCATTAGTTTTTGAATTAGCCTGAGTATGTTTGATTTCTTTATTTGTAAATTAACCATAAAGAACCAAATATAAAATATAGTGATATAATTCAAGCTTGTAGTTCTTGAGTTTTTCGGTGCCACAAGAACGCATAACTAGTTTGAGTATGTCAACAAGTCTGTTAAATGATGGAAGGTCTTCTTGTACTTCGGTGGTCCAAGATAATCAGTTACTGGTTATCATTGTGTTGGTGAGTGTGTAAAGGTCATTTTGTAAGATCGATTACTGAATGTTCCAGTATCGAGACTTTTCTTCGGGGTAGTTTAAAATCGTCGATCCTATAGATGCTTCAAAGATGGTCGGAGGAGGTTGTATTTGTGTTGTATGAAGTGGTAGCTTGAAGATGATGGGAGAGAAAGAGCGTGTCTATGAAGTTCAGAGATGGGTGTAATTGTGTATGAGGACCAGTGAGAGAGACATGACAAAATTTGTGTTGTAACCTTTTGTTATGTTTTGTAATTTGTGATTGTAATTTTTGTAATATAAGAGATAATTCTTACAATTGTTGTAACTGTGAGTTTCTAGGTTAACTATGAGACTAGGTTAACTATGAGATAATGTTTACGACTGTTGTAACTGTGAGTTTCTAGGTTAACTATTTTTAGCTAATCAGATCCACTTTCTTAGGATGGTTAACTATTTTTAGCTAATCAGATCCACTTTCTTAGGATCTAGATTGCTAGGAGTCAGTGATTTGGATGCTATATATGTAACCTCAATTTGCCTATGTAATACAAACTATTCTTTGTGTGTGAATATTGTGCTCCCAATTCTCAATTTGATCTGGTTACATTCTTCATTTTGGGGCTTTAACTCTTTTATTATGTTTTTTAAAAGAGAAATGGCGTGGAAAATTCACCAATACTTCTCCATGTTATAGTGGAAGATAAGGTACTAAACAACAACTCAAACAACTAAGAAACATAAGGTTTGAACTCGTTACCTCCCCCTATTGAAATAATATGGATAGGTCTTATTAATTATACTATTCCATAAAGCTCAATCCAATTGTCTTACCTCATCAATTTTAAGAAAACCAAATTATATCTTATCTTTTTTAAAGTTCAATAAACCAATTCTAATTTTATTGAATGTTAATAATCATCCTTATCATCATCATTATATAAATTAAATTCAAATACAATAAAAATATTTTATTGTGAGAATCACAAGCCTCTAAAACGTAAAGTTTTATTAAATATCATTTTTAAACATAAAACTGACACAATCAACCATGTCAATATCAAACCAAGTTATACTAATCAAAATCTATAAATAACAATTTATAATTAAAATGGTAAACTATCACATTCAGTTTATTTAAAAATTCATAAAACATAATATAAAGCTAAATTTATAAAACATAAAATTGAAATTCTGATTGGAAATGATCAACAATATTTATATTTTAATAAAATATAATATTATCCTAAATTATAACAAATAATAATGGAAGGATAGACATGAAGAATTGGCATCTTAGACTCGGTAAATATATTTTCTACACAATTAGTACCTTCCCCACGTATACAAAAGTTTAATTTTTTGATAAAATTTCTAAAATATATTAATATCTTAATTTTTTATAAAGTTACCTTGACCCAGTTTGTTCCAGAGGTTTACGGTTCCTGAATTTTATATATCACCAACTCCCAAGAGTTGTCTGTACTGCTTGTCTTACTCATTATAGTGCCAGTGACGTACCTCTATAAAATCAACTTGCATAGAAAACAATGACTAAAATAATGATTGTCGGTAGCTTGACCCGGCTAAACCCTTGACCCAGTTTTTTTTTGACAGGTTTATAGTTCTTATATATCACAGACAGGAAACAAATTTAACGAGGCAGAGGAAAAAACATGGAGGGCGTTCTTCCTTTTGTTCATAAAGCTCTCACTCGGCGGTATGGCCATGGGCGGAATCCTTCTTATCAGAATCTTCTTCCGACAAAAGAGTCGGAAATGTTCACGATTGAAGTCGATCGCACGAATGTAAAAGGCCGCCGCGAAGATCTAGTATCAAACTCGTCTGAAAACATCAACTCAGATCTGCCGCGATTTCAGTTCTCTAGGCCTCCAGATCCGCAGGTCGACAGGCGGAGAATTCCCTGTACATTCGCTGATGAATATGAGGATGCTACGATCCTCATTGTTAAGCCATCTTACAGAAGAACCATCTCGTGCTTCTCTGGCGCGATCGATCAGGAAGAAACCGAGAAAAAAATGGAGGACAGTTCTCGGCGATAAGTGATATTTAAAGGTCGCTTTTTAATTGAATTGCGTATGCTATTATTTTCTAGGTTTTGCTTGTTAGACTCTTGAAATACCGGGAGAATTGCCATTTATATTTATTTCTGGTTTGAACTGCAGATTACTGTGTTGTCCAAGATATCGACGGACGCCACTGCCAGTGCTCGAGTTCTTCGTGGCTCTTTTTGGTTGTACATTTTTTTTCAATGCTACTGAAGACTACTGGAGGGCTCTGAGATTGAAATCAAAGATTTTTAGATACTCAAATTCCGTTATTGTGTTGTGCATGTCGTTGAAATGAACCAGAGTGTGGGATTCTGCAGAAATTGAGCAAATAGCAAAAGCAGGAATTGGAATTTTAATCTGTGTTTTCTTGATTTTTTGGAATTGATCTGTGAGAAAAAATAGGGTTAATTTGTCCAATCGGTATCAATATTGTGACGGCTTCGACTTTTTCTAACAAATATATACGCAAATCTGTAATCTCATGAGCTTGCTTTTGACGATCATGCAGTTTTCTTATGGAGTCATCTAATTTTATGATAATAAATTTTCTTTGTAATTTGGTGATACAGAAAATTAAACTTTTTACAAATCCATATGATTATTGATTTAAAATCGACCCAGATTTATTAATATGTAAAAAAATTTCATACCCCAACCAAGTTTCAGTTTCGCTGATTTTTCAACTAAAGTTAAATGCCAAATTCAGTTTAGCACTAGCTACAACACTGTTTCAGCATATGTTACAGCACTGTTTCAGCACTAGTTACAGCAATGTTTTAGCATATGTCTCAGCATTGTTTCAGCATATGTTCCAGCACTCTTTCAGCATATGTCTCAGCACTGTTTCAACATATTTTCCAGCACTATTTCAGCATATGTCTCAGCACTGTTTCAACATATACAAACTTAACAGAAAATAAACTTCAGAACTGAAACATGAGGATTCTGAACATTGTTTTCAACGCGGAAATAAAATATCAACAGTATGCAAAACTCAGAAAATATAGACACAAATATTTTCGGTCTAACTTCGACCCTAGAAAAAACCCACAAGGGGAAAACCAGTGAGAGAGGGCTTTTTATTATTTATGGGCTTCTGAAAAATTTCTTTTATAGCATATTCATCTTCAGAAATTTACACAAACTTATCTGGACATTCCTGTAGCTTTGCTCCTTGATTTCTGAATCAGAAATCCGTTCCCAGCAGTTAATGTTGTACGAACTGTCTCGAAATTCGTGCCAAAACTCTGTTAAGACTTTCTGTGCCAATAAATGATGTACGACAGCCTTGAAATGCATGCTCTCCTTCAGCAAATGTTGTCTCTTTTCTTCCGCTCGACCTCTCTCTTGCTCTCTCTTGTTCTCTCAACAAGAATGCTTGAACTACCCAAAAAATGGGTGCACCCTCTTGCCCTAGTCGACCTCATGATGGAAGGTGAGGGGTTTTCTAATCTAACGGTTAAGATTAGATTAAATGGGTGGGTGAGATTTGGTGTCTCTTCACTCACCCTCACTTTACTCATAAAGTCACCTTTTAATTTGCATCTCACAAATTAAATGACTAAGACCCACATTAAGCACTTTCTCCCCCTTAGGCGTCCAGGGATGAGAAACACTTACCTTGATACTTTACTTTAATTAAAAATTTAACATAATCATATTCTTTTTTTATAAATACATAATTTATATATTTTTAAAGATTATTAATTTAGAATTAAAATAATTTATTAAACATTATTTATCATAATAATAATAATTTATTTTTAAGATTAAAATTAAGAAACAAAATTGATGTATAATCAAGACACAAAATTAATGTATAAATTGATATATGCGATCATGTTGGTTTAGGTAAAATGGACTAAAATATACATATTCTAACTTTCTAGATTTAAACTTCTAATTTCTTAGGAAAAACACAAACACAAATTATTATTAACTATTAGACCCTTTTTTATAATTATATTCTTATACTTTTTATATCAAATATATAGTAAAAACAAAATTCTTTTAATCAAAAATTTCATTACTTTTTAATTCATATAAAATAATGACACTTGACATTAGTAATAATAATACAATTTAAAAATTCCATAAATCTTTAACTATGATTTAGTTTTTTTGGAATAATAATCCAATTTGAAAGTTTCAGAAATACTGAATTTTGATGTAATTTTTTAGTAAACTGTTGAGCTAATTTTTTAATGATTTACAATTTAAAAATTCCATAAATCTTTAACTATGATTTAGTTTTTTTTAATAATAATCCAATTTAAAAGTTGCAGAAATACTGAATTTTGATGTAATTTTTTTATACTGAATTTTGATGTAATTTTTTTAGTAAACTGTTGATTTAATTTTTTAATGATCTGGATTTATTAGGGATGGGATAAAACTCTAAAAACATTATTATGCCATATACAAATCTTAAATCTTAGGAATGGGATAAAACTCTAAAAACATTAGTATGCCACATACAAATCTTAAATCTTAATACAACTCTGATCATTCGCGAATTTTCATTTTATCAAATTTACAGCTGTAACTCACCCTGATATTAATATTTTGCCCATTTTAACCTTTAAACTTAGTATTTAATTTGCACATTTATATTAAAATATTAAAGATTTCACGTGTAAATATTCGGACTCTCTCTCTTCCTGTAAACATGGACCGATTCAGTCCCCCGCTTCTTATCAACTGTTCCGATGGCGATGGATGTTAAGAATCACTCGCGAGGAATGATGGAAAGTGAAGACTTTTATTTTTTTATAAATTTAGTTAAAAAGGAAAAAAGAAAGATATTTCATTACATTATTACAAAGTATTAAAGAAAAGATGAATATATATTTTATTGGAGTGAATGGAGATTTTATTGTATGAAATTTGTGTTTAAAGATTAATTTTTAAATTCATAATTTAAATATATATATTTATGTTGTAATATTAGGAATTTGGATAGTTTTGTTTAAATTTGTTTAAATTTTAAGTATCTTAAGTGGGGTGGCAATATTATATATTGAAAAATTATAAAAAAATATATTATATTATAATGCATTTAGATAATGATAATTTTTTTTTTTCGATAATCCACCACTAGAATTGCTATATGGTATATTAGACATAACATTTGGACCTCATTTTCAACATGTGTCAAGACATGCACAAGTAGATCCACAGGAATACCCTGCTCAACAGTCTCCTCGACTTCTTATTTGACGAAGGTGCCCGACCTACACACAACCGTTCATCTTCAGTCTCGCCGCTAACACTGATGACGAAAAAGGATTGACGGGTTCTTCCACAACTTAATCTTGCTAAGTCTTTTTGTTTTTATCCACTGTAAATATCAAAATGTTGTAGGAATTTCTATTTATATGTTTAGGGATCTCTCATGTTGCTCAGTCTGCTCAGACTTAGACACCCTCAACTGCCTATTCTGGTTTCCATTTGTTTGGTGGAACAGGTGGCAGTTTTTTGCAATTGTCCAAACATCAAATCATGCAGCCACCTGTTCCAGTTTCCATTTGTTTGGTGTAACAGGTTGTTAGTCTTTAGATATTGTCCCACTATGTATGGTTGTGAAAGCATTATGACGTAATAAAAAAAAAATTAATTACAAAAGAAAAAAATTAAACTTAAAAAAACAAACTGAATGGACCTAATGGTTAATAACATGTATTTCCTCTTAAGAGGTCACAAGTTGAAATACAGGGGGGTAGCGTATGTATACTTGATCTTAAAAATATATTATTGTTATTATTATTATAAACTTCAATCATCTAAGTTGTATGTTTGAATCTAGCCACTCGACATTGTATTGAGAATCACAATTATTTAAATTATCATAATTCTCTCTAATGGATACTTATTAATACTATTTAATATAATCTTAATTTAAAGTTCTGTAACTCCTTTCCAAGTTCTGATTTCCTGGTCAATTAGGGACATCTAACTCCTTTCCAAGTTCTGATTTCCTAGTCAATTAGGTATATCTAGCTCCTTTCAAAGTTCTAATTTCCTAATCAATTAGGGACATTTCAATTCATTCCCAAGTTCACAAAAACATCATTTATTTATCATGAAAATTCGATAAAACTCTTGGGATTTTTTTTTTTTGTAAACAAAAAAGTTTTATTGCCTCAAAATGCTATCATAATCATGCATAATAGAACAATATCTAGAGACCTTCCACCTGTTCCTCTAGACAAGTGGAAACCAGAACAGGTGGTTGCCTGATATGTTGTCTAGACCAATGTAAAACACCACATGTTCTGCCAAACAAATGGAAACCAAAACAAGTGGTTGTAAGATTCAATGTCTAAACTATCTAAGCAAGAAGAGAGAATCCTAAATATGGAAATGAAAACTCCTACAAAATTTTGACAATTACAATGCATAGAGATAAAAGGAAAAAGATTAAGCAGTGGATGAACCAGTGAAATCGATGTCATTGTGAGTTCCACCAATGGGAGCGAAGATGAATGATTGTGCACAGGTCGGGGACATTTGTTGACTCTATGAGTCCAAGAGAGTATCGTACAATATGTCGAGATGATTGTTGAGTAGGGTATGCCTATGTAATTGTTCCTACATGTGCATGTGCATATCAAAGATGAGGTCTAACTGTTATGGTGAGAGGAAACAAGTGGAGGATGAGTCCCTATCCTGATCATTTGAGGGAGGTGGGGGGGCCTCCATTAGGTGGTTGTCTGACGATATTTTTTCCTGAATTTTGCAAGTTTCCCAGTTTGAGATACCGACTGCACCAGGTAAGGAGTGGATAGCGTGTGAAGGATCAGGGGGGTATGGAACAATGTACAAAAGGGAGGCCAGTGAAAGGATAATCAACTCTACTATAATCTCTTCTTCCACAATGGCCATTGGAGGCTTGTCATTCCCCTTGTCCCGATGAACTAGAGAAGTTGAAGGCACCTGGATAAAGCGGTGAAGTCTTCCTTTCCTGGAGGTGAAGCTGTAATAAGAGGGCCCTCTCTTGGGCTTATTGCACTGCCAAGGCATGGTCGTAGAGACAATCTAGACTCCGAGCGAGAAAAAAACTTGCAAAAGGGGGAGGAGAATGACTGGAACAGAGCCAAAAGACAAGAACTGAGCCAGAATCAAATGACAAGAGCCATAACATACACAGAGTAAATGGAGGGGCATCAGAGGAGCTAAAGGGTCCTTGTGCATGCGTCTCGTACCTATCACAGTCTGCCAACCTTTCTTCACTAAAGCAGCCATTAAACTCGAGTGAGAGAGTTGTCTTTCCTTCTCATATTAGCTTTGAATGCTTCCCATCTGACGAGAAATGGATGTGAGGGAGGTGACATATGTGGTTAAGTCATCTATGTGCATGTTGGCTACGTGGCACCCCATTCATGGGAGGGAAATCACATTGAAAAATTTCCATGCATTGGAGGAACAGTGGGAGTGCTGGGGAAATTTGTGCATCAATTTGGATATTCTCCTCCGTTGAGATGACTCCTTCATTAGCCATGCGATTTGCAAATTTATTGGATTTTCTTTCCACGTGGGAGGGAATGAGAGTGAGGGTGGGTTGTACGAGGGTAATGAACTCTTCAAGCAGGCTAAGAAGTCCCTAGCTTGGGGAGACTTTTGTTGGATTGGAACCATTGATGATTTTTGAAACAAGCGAGATGATCACCTGGGAATCCCCTTCCACTATTAGTTGATTTATGTTGTGACAGGTGGCTAGTTCTATTCCCTTGATGAGACTCCACAGTTATGCTACATTGTTTGTGTTGAGGCTGAAGTGGCCTGCCATGATATGTAGAATTCGTATAGAGCTATCATGGAGGATGGCTCCATAGCCTGTTGGGCCTGGGTTTCCATTTGAAGAGCCATCAAAATTTAGTTTAGCAAAGCCTTGAGGGGGGGAGTCTAGGAGAAGGG
>JZKD02S2340523.1:102394-130863 GCA_000966675.3 Picea glauca
ATGAGTTTTTTCAAGGTAGTGATGGGGGGGAGGGTTGGGAGTGGAATATTATTTTGTTTCACTCTTTTCAGATCATCCAAACAGTAAATCCTAGCAAAAAATTCCAAATACGGTTCAATATTGATCTACGGTATATGTTTGATCCCCAATTTTCTATAGTAATGACAATGCTATCTATTTGTATGTTAGATCGACACATTATTTGGGTTGCCTGATCTCAAATTGTTCCCTTAAGAGGGAATTGATTTAATATATGCTCCATGGTTTCCTCCTGTTGTTGTCAGAGAGGGAATATAGAAGGTCCCACACAACCCCTCTTTTGGATATTGTCCTAAGTGAGGATGCGGTTTTGAGCCATCAACCATTGAAAAATTGAGATTTTTGGCCAAAGTTTATAATTCCAAATAATGTTCCAGATGTGCCCCTTTTGTTGCATGTGGAAGTTTTCATATAGGTAGTAGTATTCCTTTACCGAGAACATTCATGTTGGATAGTATCCCCACCTGAGGATATACAGTCCTTCACTGATACAAATCTTCCTCTGAAATGCTATGTCACACCAAGGTTGCACATCGTTGTCCTCTGGAATATTGAGTTCATGAGGTTGATTCTTCTAGGTGCGCTAAATATAATGTTTATAATTATCTTGCAACAAATCCTTTACATGAAGTGGATCTCTAAATTTCATTTGCTGGTGGGGAGGGTGTACCTCCTCCACCGAGTGCAAAGGTGGAAATTGATGCCAAGAGTCCTGCCAGAACAGGGACATTTCTCCATTGCATATCTCCCCAAATGCATGTTTTTGAATGAGAGGACTATTGCACCAAGCTGCATTCCATATATTGGATCCTTGGATCTTTTTGTTAGGTCTGATCAGGTGATCCTCATTGGTGTTCGGGGATATTTTTGCTTTCGCATTCTATCCCATAACTCTGTGGGGTCTTTGAACCAGTGCCACCAAAGTTTGTCTCCCATTATGCGATTAATCTTACCAAGATCCCTTAGACCCAATCCACCTATGGATTTCAGGTGGAAAATTTTATCCCGAACAAAAAAATCGCACTTCTTACCAGGATGGTGACTGTTCCAAAGAAATTTTCCTTGCAGGTTTCTGATAGCTTTTATGTCTGACTGTGGAGCTACTAAGGTTGTGAAGAGGTAGTTCATGAGAGCTTGAAGAACCGATTTTAGAAGGACGAGTCTGGCTGCAAGATTGAGTGATCTGAAGGTCCAATTACTTAGTAGCTTGGAGAGGGAAAGGAGGAGGCTATTCAAGGATACATTGTGAGTGGTTGTTGTTGAAAGGGGGATTCCAAGATAATTGGATGGAAGGGAGCTACTAGGAAAACCCAAAAGTCTGGAGATGTGGGATCGTACAGCTGATAGAGTGTTAAATAAGAAAATTTGATATTTATCAAGGTTGAGGGTGGTATATGATGCATATGGGAAGTATGAAAGAATGGTATTGAGTTTGTTGGACTCCTAGGCGATGGGGGTGTTCATCAACAGGGTGGCATCCACGAATTGAATATGAGAAGCTGCAGGTTGGAGATTGTGAAGCGACAATCCCTTGAGGGAACCATACTCAATCGAGGCATTCAAATAGTGTCCAAGGCCCTCTGCCATGATGACAAAAAAGAAAGGGGAGAGGGGGTCCCCTTGAGAGATGCCTCTGGTGGGGGAGAAGGTTTGGGAGGGAACTGCATTAACTGGAATGGAAAAATAGGTATAAGGAGTGAGCTTCATGATCCAGTCTATCCAATATTTGTCGAAGCCAAAGGCCTCAAGAAGGGAACGCATGTATTTCCAACTGATTCTATCAAAATATTTTGAGAGGTCCAATTTGACTAACATACCTGTGGTTTGAGTTGATTTTAGTGACTGAGTTACCACGTGTGATAACATGAAGTTGTCCATAATTTGGCACCCCTCCATGTATCCTGATTGTTCCTTAGAGATGATGAATGACATGATAGGTTTGAGCCTCAAAGACATCACCTTCATGATGATCTTATAGAGTACATTGCAGAGTGCAATGGGGCATAACTTATTTGGGTGGGATATTCATTCTTCTTTTGGGATTAGTGTGAGGAAATTGGCATTGAAGGATGAAAGGGCCTTCCTGAAGGAGAAAGATTCCTTAATGAGTTGTCATAATTCTTCTGTGATCATCGACCAACAATAGTGAAAGAACTTTGTTTTGAAGCCATCATGACCTGGTGCCTTCCCCAGAGGGATTTATTTGACTACTTGATCCACTTCTTCTTTTGTGATCGGTCTCATTAGTGCTTCATTTTGTTCTATCATGACGAGGGAGGGGATGTGCTGATTTTTCTTTCTTATAGACTGAGTTCTATCCATAATGGGTTCTAATAAGAGGAATTTGTAGTAACTTACCAGTTTCGATTCTATTCCTACATGATCAAAAATATGGTTACCCTAAGCATCCTCCAGTTTGGTAATTCTATTGATGTATGGTCAATGCACCATGGAGCGATGGAAGAACTTGGTGTTTGTTACGAGGGAAAAAATCTCTATGTCCAAGGGTAAACCACAATAGACAGGTATGACTTTAGAAATCAACTCAATTCCAACATATTCTATATAAACTAATGTGCAAGATAAGAAAGAGGCCTACCTCGATCCAACATTTCATGATGTTTCACCGTTGAGCACTTCGACCCAAAGCTTTATACCTGCAATAAGTTATTAACAAACGAGCAGAGAAAGTATATAGTGATGATATAAAGGGGTTAGCACATCATATAGCATAATCCATTAATAAACATTACAAGCATGCCCATGGAAAATAATCATACATTTTCAATATACCAATAGGATGGGAAAGGAGTATTTATATTAATAATTGATCAGCAGAAGTGACAACATTATAGACTTTCGTGTTGGCACGGTTCGAAACCAAGAAACCAAGTTCCTTCCAACTAGGCCTCCACCACTTCAATTCTCCACCAAAGTCAAGCTCATAAGAGAGAGTCAATGAGGTTCTCTCAACAATAGGGAAAGATCTTAGGGGTTGAACACTGTGTTCAGACTTGAGGGACAAAGGGGTGTAGACTCAATATGAAGTAATTTATCCAGAGTAACTTTGCTCTCAAAGTTGAATGATTTCTCCTCTTTTCCATAGCTCAAAATTTTGCTTTTATAGACTTCAGAATGCAACCGAAGGGCTGAGTCAGAACGTTTCCAATATATGGAAGGCCAAGGATCATAGATCTCATGTCGTGACATGGGAACCCAACTTCTTTTTTTTCATTTTTTGGCACAAATCCCGATGTACGCGGGATGTAGTGGAGAAGCCAACATATACGCATCTTGCATAGTTGATAGGGAGTGTATATGTGGAAAAATGTATATTTTTGGCTCTAGATTCATCAAAAGGGATGACAAGTCTACATAGGGAAATGGAAAAAGGCCCTCTATGCAAGATAGAAATGGTGAGGGAAATATTCCTATAACAGATGCCCCCTAATGTGTGAGATCAGAGGAGTATCTGCGATGGTTGAAATACATTATAAATAACCCAGAAGTGGAGTGGTAGAGAACTAGTTGGACGAACTCAATTGTTCATTACAGTTTTTACTGACTTTGCATACATGTATGCCAAGAATACAATGCAAATCCATGTGGAAAATATACCAAACAGGTGTTGATGGCCATGAATAGGAAAATACAAATGCGGTTGCATGCCAAAAGTTTTCATAGTCATGAACAAGGCCCAGTGAAACTAGTCTCAAAATCAATCTGAAGATATATGTATACCATGGAGTACAATCTAATCTCCCATGATCACTAAAGTCGAAAAGGTGTTTTTCCAATGAAAAGGAAGTAACGTCTCAGGAAATTTTCGACCACGTAGTGATGTCTTCAAGTATTCTACACTATCCGCAAAGGGTGCAAGTCTACATTATGTGATTAAAGGAGTTGAGGTCGAACACAATGAGACATAGTTTGGCTACCGGTCATTGAGGTATACCGCTAACAAATGCGAGACAACCTACCAATAATGAAAGTAGGCATCAAGGCACCGAGTACATTCCTACAAGTGTGAATAAAGGAGTCGAGGTCAAACACTTAAGAAATCCATTGATTAGGAGACATTGATGTATTCCCATCTTTCAATGGTGAGAGAGTCTGCCACTAATGAATACAAGCCTCAAGGTACTCATAAAACTCTAGGTCATGTATCCAGAATAAATGAGTTGAAGTCAATGGAAAGAGACCCGCTGAAAGGAGAGAATTAAGGAATATCTCATCAGTAAGCACGAGGAACAAAGCAAGAGCTTCATGATTTGGTGGAAATTGGATGAAGAACATGTTCACGAACTAACGACCCTGTGCGTCTTTCGTGTGTACCAAATGCAAGCGGTATATGAAAAAGACCCTTTGAATAGCAGCCAATGATGAAAACTATTGACAAAGGCGAGGATACCACCAATAAGGCTAATGGCATCCAAGACACTACATGAATCCCAAAGTGTGAATAGATGTCTTCTCGTTGAACACAAGGGAAACCACCCAGTCAACGACCAATGATGAAATGTTGATTGTTGGGTTCAAGGTGACCTATCGATGATGAAAGTAGGGCCAGGGTGCATGATAAGACCAAAGTATCATGTGATTCTGAGACAAACTGAGGGTATGGTCGACATGCAAAGTCAATATTTCTGAGGAGTGGCTGACACAGGTCGATAGACTTCCTTTGAACAAGAGCATGAGACATATGGTGACTCTCACAGCATATGATGTGACTTATTCGATGCAGGAGGCATCAATAACATTCTCTATAGGGACTGGAAGAGTAACCAGCTGGTAGAGAAAACTCTGTAAAGAGATCAGCTTCCTAAGGCCATACTAAACCCAAAATTATGATGACGCAAGGACTCAATAACTTTGTGCTCTGTTCAAAGGCGACATGAATGATACCAATTATAATATAGTACTCCCTTCCCGCTCATCTTTTTTTGTTTTTTCATAACAAATGAATGCTATGATATAGAGGAGGAAACGAGTGTCGCAAGTAAGCAAAACTAGTTCCAACAGTGGAACGTACCTATGCTTAATGCAAGGAAATCCATGTGGGAGATGGAAACTTGGAGTGATGTTCCCTCCCAGGTATAGGGTGTCAAATTGTGAAGGATATAAACAAGGCCCTGCTTGGTTGAGGATGCAAAAACTGCTTAGGCAATGGTTTATAATGCAAAGCGAGAACCGGCTCAAGGCTCAATAATGCAAGCGAGGGCATGAGATGCAATCGCAACTTAATGCCAAAAAATATCCTTTTTTATGTCTTTTAGTCTACTTGGTGTGAAAAAGGGGTTAACTTGTGCCAAATAGACATCTTTTCAAATCCAATTTACGAGTGTGAAAAAGGCAAGTTCACTAGGCAATCTTTTCAATTTTTTATAGTGAGTCAGAAAAGAACTTAACTAAGACTCATGACCTTTCCAATCCTATTTAATGAGTGTCAAAGGGATAAATCACTCGGAATTTTTTTCTATTTTTGATAGTGAGTCATAAAAGAGCTTAACTAAGACTCGTTTTTCGGGAGTCCCCGGGGAATAAGGTCGTTTGTACATGAATGAGAAATGAGGCTCATCATAAAGTCATGTATTAAGTTATAATAGACTCCTGGTCCTAAGGAAAAAACTCAGCGTGGGCACCAAATGATAAAGGGAATCTAACTAGGGTACCCATGTTTGGTAAGTGTCTGCCATTTATTAGCGACATTTATTTATAGCAGATGGGTGGTTCTGTGTCCTAATAAATGGGTTCGTTCCTAAGGCGTAAAAAGCGGTAATCAAAGGATAATGAAAAATGCATGATGGAGTGGATACCTACCCTATATGCTAGGTTATGAAAATACCTTCTTGAGGAGACGAACGATCAGTTATGATGTGGAAATCTGCAAGAAAAATGAGTCAAAACTACAACAAACTAGCTCAAAACCATTCTTGAATTAGTCCATTAGGTTAAAAAATAGCATGAAACGATATAAAGTGGGTAAAAATAATTTATAAATAATAATAAAATAAAAAATTACTGTATCATTTTGATTTCTACCCAAATAGTGAAATTTGGACCAAAAATACCTCCAGTATTCAAACGTCGATTGTGGGAGCATCGGGCAATGAAATCACGAACTGTCTGGATCAGGTAACTCTTCAACTCTTCCACTTCAAATTCAGTGGATCACATTTTTGAATTAGGTTTCTATTTTTTAGTTTTTGAGGGCATAAATTAGGATTTTCAGTATACGCGGGTTTCCTTGTATAGGTCACGTGTACGACTAGGTATAGACCCCTGTGTTAACCACGGGGAGAGTGTATTGAGCCCTACATGCGACTGTGGAAAATTAAGCCACCTATATGTATGAAATTGGAAAAAAAGAGGGATTCTGAAATAAAAAATTGATTTTTTTTTTGCAGGATGATCTTGGAATGGAGAGAGCGAGAGCATGAGGAGGTAGATGCAGTTGTGGATTGAGATCCAATGGCTCAAGCGGCTTTAAAAATATGTGGCTTGTACAAATTTTGGCCTCTCAAAGGAATGTGGCCCAAGTGAGGTTGTTGGAGATGTTGGTGGGTTATTCGGACCCCGATAGCGAGAGCTTTATCCTTGATGGACAACCATTGAGGATCAAAGTAGAGGACATATACTTTATCGAGGGGAGGTTGTGAACCTCAAGTCACACAAAGCGGGGAGTGGGATGAATATTGAGGAGTATATTGATCCCCACTATGTAGCAGGGACTCCCAAGGTGGGAAGCCAAGTACCCATCCGGGCAATAAGTAACCTCAGTCTAAAGATCATTGTGCTCATGTTTACCAGGATTATAGGTTCGACCTCATTGCATCAAGCATTGAGACCGCTTATATTTTACACAGTAGAGTGTGCTAGACCCACTGTCTATGATTGGTGTACCTCACTATTGGCCAACATGAAAGGTCAATTGACTGAGTGAAAACAAGGGAGTAAGAGAAACTTCGGGTTTGCCTCTATCCTTTGCAGCTTCCTTTTTGAGCGGGTTCTAGTTATGGGACCTAGAGTGGATATCCTTCCTAGAGAAACACACAATCTAGCCATGACACAGTGGATCGAGGTCATGTAATGGTAAGGGGGAGGTAGGGTATCAACGCCCTACAATGATGATTTTTTCTTCTGGTGGCAACGACAAATTATTGCTCTGGATGACTATCCCTATGAGGGGATCGATTTCAGAGGAGATCCTGATATGCCACTTCCACCAAGGGCTACCTATGGTGATATAGGTAACAAGTTTTTAAATATTTCATTTTTTTGTATTTTTTTATTTAAGAAACAAAAATATTTTTGAATGGTGTTTGAATATTAACTAGATACATGTGTAATCGGAGACGTGGGTCTGCAACGACCAGAGGGATTCCTTCGACATAGACGGAGGAACTGGGGATATGAGGTGGAGGGAGGAGAAGCGGAGAGGGTCCTACAGAACGTGTAGGGAAACCTATCTCTTTTAACACAAAGGATTCCTATGGTTCAGGTAGAGGATCGACCTGAAGTCTTGCAACGATAGGTGGTTGGTGTATCTAGAGCATGGGTATGACTCTTCTGGCGTCTCGCAAATGCCGTGGTTTGATATCATGATGCACATCCGACGCCACAAGCGTAGATGTCTTGGGATATGTATATCGACTGCATATGTGTATTGAGGGTCTTAGCCCCAATTTTGTAATATAAACACCATATTTTGAAATATATAAAAGGGGATCTTCGACTTTACTTATATCTTACAATGTGTACATTGATTTAATAGTTTTCTTTGCTTTATTAATGTGACAAATTCCAATCTAAAACATAATTAGCGTAGGCATCAGATACATGATTAGAACTCCTAGGAACGTGATAATATGTAATAAAATCAAATTGTCATTCTAAAAGACGTACCCATAGGAATTGACGGAGTAAAGTAGGATCGTGCATGTGGTAACGGTCGTTCAACTGGCATACTACTAACTGGGAATCTAGGCGAACTTCTAAAGAGAGAATACCATGCGAGATAGGATCGCGCAAAATTTCTATGACGACACTACATTAGGCCACATTATTTGTGGATGGCCCTAGGCATGCGCCACCTGAAGATACTAGCAGACCCTCGTGTGAGTAAACCATCCAATCGGTGGAATCCAAGTTTCGTGTATGATGACTGGCTCCGTCTGTGAATCCTAGGTAGACCGAATACTTCGTTTACATCTGCCAACAAAGGGAAAACATGATAAGCAAGCTAAAGACAAAAGAAAAGGACAAAAGAGACATATATACACGAAATTTACATTACTATACAAAGAGTTCCTCCCAAGCCTAGGGCTCAAGCATAGTACATTTTCAAGTAGAGCCCGTTTCTGGGATCGACCAACATATTCCCTTCATAATATTCCAACTCATAGGCTCCTTTTTCTAGGACCCATTGCACAATGTAAGGACCGTGCCACATGGTTTTAAACTTGCCTACCCTTAGCGGTTCTTTGGCTTGATCATACAACAGGACCAAGTCACCCCCAACATACAACTTGGGACAGACAGACTTATTGTACTAAACCTTAACACGTTTCTTGTTTGCCTCGATAGTCATAAAGGTGTCTTGACGCTTCTTGTCAAGACTCTCTAGGTTCACAAGGTGTCGCTCTAAATCCGAAGTGTCAGGTAGGAGCTCAACTTCCAACTTGCGAGAAGGGATTTCACATTCAATGGGAAGGATCAACTCCACACCGTGCACTAATTGAAAAGGGGAAAATCCAGTGGCAGTCTTAACGGAGGTTCGTTATGACCAAAGCGTGGGATATAGAATGATGTGCCAATTGGAATTACTTTGACTGATAGTTTTTTGCAAAATGGTCTTGAGAGACTTGTTGACGGCCTCTACTTGCCCATTTTCCTGGGGGTAATAAGGGGATGAATGACCGTGTCTAAACCCCATCTTAGATGCTAGTTCTACCATCATTTCATTCTGAAAGTGGTTTCCATGATCAATAAGAATCTCACTCGGGATACTGAACCGAGCGATAATTTGGTTGAACACAAAGAAGGCTACATTCTTCCCCTCAGATTTTATGGTAGGCATGACCTCAGCCAACTTAGTGAAGTAGTCAAAGGCCATTATAATATGTTGGCACCCCCCAATCGAAGTTGGGTTGCAATCGATAAAATATACCCCCCACTTGGTGAAGGGACTGACAATAATGACTGGGTGAAGAGGAGCTGGATGCGAGCACATTTTCTGAGTGAACAACTAGCAGGGGTGACACTTCTTAACCGCTTCGATACAATCTTTAAAGATAGTGGGCCAGAAATAATTGGCTCGTAGGATTTTTTGGGTTGTCGCAAGCCCAGATAAGTGACCACCACAAGCCCCTTTGTGGCAATCGTTTAGGATTAACTCGACTTCCTTGTGATTTAAGAAACGATGCAAGATATTATATATTCCTCGATGATATAAAGTGTTGTTGATGATGATATACATTTTTTCTTGATACTTAACACGTCGCTGATCATCTCGCGAAAGATGTTGAGAGAACTTCAAGGTTTGAAGATATAAAACGATGTCTCCATACCGGGGGTCGGATGACAAGACAAGGAAAATGTGTTCATCTGCAAACGAATCAACATGAATAACATCCTCGTCTAATCGTGGAAAATCGGATGTTAACTCCACAAAAACTAGTGATTTCTTGGACTTGGCCGAAGCAAAGTCGAGATCAAATTCTTGTAAGATGACAATCCATTTATTATATTTCCCCCCTATGATACATCTGGTAAGGACGTATTGAAAAGGATTGATATCAACAACCAATGTAGTCTTGCAAAGGAATATATAGTGACGTAAACTTTGGACTACATGAACGACAACCAAATCTAGTTTTTCAACATGAGAGTAATTAAGCTCAGGGCCAACTAGATTTCGACTAAGATAGTAGATGGCATGCTCATGGATCTCGTCATCCTCCTGAACTAGAACCATACCAATCATCTCAGCAGATGTGACAATATACAACAAGTAATCTCTACTATAATTAGGGGATTTTAGCAGAGGGGCCGATACCAAGGCTTTCTTCAAAGCGTCGAAAGACTCCTGGGCTCGATCATCCTAGATAAAAGGAGTGTCTTTCTTCAAGAGGCGCATGAAACCCTTAGTGATATTGGCATAATTCGCTATGAAATGATGTAGAAAGTTATCTTTCCCCTGTAAACCTTGAAGTTATATAATTATGTGCGGGGGAGGCAACTGAAGTATTGCCTCAACCTTAAGAGGATCTACCATGATCCCGATCTCAGAAACTAGAAACCCTAAGAGATGAACAGACTTAATACAAAACATGCATTTATGATGGTTTAACCAAATTCTATAGTAACGACATCTTTCAAAAACTAGCCGAAGGTGTATAACATAATCCAATCTCTTGCCAGAGTGGGCAGCAAGATCATCAAGGTAGGCTTCGACTATGTGATTGAGATCATGAAAAGAAAAAGTCATGGCATGTTGGAAGGTTTCTCCGGCATTTTTAAGGATGAAAAGAATTTACCGGTATATCCTAAAATATATCCTCAAGTTTGATCTAGATTTGGTTATATCCTAAAAATCCGTCCATAAAATAAAATATCTGGCTTCCCGCACACTCATCGAGAATCTGATCAATGAAAGGCGTGGGGAAGTTATATTAAGGACAAGCCTTGTTTGGGCCACAAAAGTACATACACACATGGATGGTTCCTTTCTTTTTATTCACGGGAACGGGGTTGGATACCCATTTGGTCAAGGGAACCTGGTAGATGAAGCCATCATTAAGTAGCTTCTCCACCTCTGCCTTAATAGAAAGGGCCTTCCTAGGATTTCCATCTCTAAGACGTTGTCGAACAGGTTTAGCATTCAGATAAGTCCTAATCTCATGTTTGAAAATATGGGGGTTGATCCCTGGGATCTCTTCATATCACCAAGTGAATACATCTTGAAATTCCTTGAAGAGTTTGGTGTAGATCAAAATTTCTTTTGGCGAGCAATCTGCACCTATATTTACATTCTCAATCTTGCCAGGGGAACGAGAGATATCAATTGAGATGGTAGGAGAAATACTCCCCATATTTCCCTTGGCATAAATGTCATGCGTATCAAGTGGAACTACAGTGTGACTGACTATCTCACTTAAGGTAGACCGAAAACCATCTTGCTCGATTCTTTCAAGACTTGGGAGAAAATAAGATCGATGATGCATATCATCCCAAGGTATCTCGGAACCATTCATGGCTTCGAGGATGGCTTCATCCAAAGGCAAAGTCTCATCTAGCCAATCATGCGATCAGGATGACGAGGTGGCCCATATAGTCCTGAGAACAGGATCCTCCTCGTCCGTCGGTGAGGTAACAGGATCGGGATCGACAGAAGAGTCCAGAACAGTTTGATACGCTATCTCTGCTACCAATAGAGGAATATCCATGCCAACATTAAATTGTTCTTCACCCGATGAAGTCGGAGAAGGTGGGGTCCATGGATCATTAAAATAGGAAGTGAGGAAAGGAATGGACTTCTTGGTTGAAGCAGTCCTACTACACATGGCATAAACGTGGTGAATCGGTGACGAGAAGTCGAAGGTACCCATCAGGTAAGAATTCATTCTGATGCCGATATTCTCAGTTGCCGGCTAATAATTTTTTATCACATGGATTGACGGTCCAGGAGATGCATTAGGACTAGAGTACACAAAGGATAACTGGTCGATAGTCATGATCTCCCCTTGATGAGGAAAACAAAGTATAAAAAAAATAGACGATACGACAACGGCCATAACATAGTTCCAATTGCGACCTAGTAACAAGTTATAATCGAGAGGTGCATCAACTACCTCTACTTCCACCTCTATCATCTTCCCACCTAACTGGACCAGAAATATGGGGAGAATACCATGAGGGCAGAAGGAATGACCTTGAAATGAAGTCAACATGTTCAACAACTTGGAAAGGGTCAGAGAACTGAGATCTTTCCAACAGACCACAAACATCACGTAGGTGGCAACACCTTCATCAACGACCGCTCGTTTGATAGTATACTTGGAATACTCCATGTGGATTTGGAAAGCCACATGGTAGGGTAAGTGAGGCTTCACATCCATGACATCAAAATTAATGAGTTTTGAGCCACTAGGCTCTAGATATCCTAAGGCAAAGAGTAAGGCATTCCTCTATGATGGACACGCCTGGAGTACCTTCAAAGCCAACATCACACAAGGTGTTTGGCCTAGATCCTCAATGATAGAGTAGTTCTGGGCGACTCTAGCATTAGGGTTGTGAGTACAACACTTAAGTACTCCATTCGGAATACAAGGCAGTGGCTCTAGTTTATCAATCTATAATTTTGTCTCCGGAGGGGGAGGAGGATCTTCTAGGCTGGTACTAGATTTTGAAGAGTTATAATCTCAAGAATGGGTGGCTATGTCAATTTTTGCATCGACCATATTGATACAAACACAGTCGCCATCCCGTGACGGTGGGTTTTGACTTCCATCGGGAACATTTCCGGTGTTCGAAGACCTCGAGGCTAAGTGTTGATTGTGTGGGAATGGATTCATCAGCACAGTGGGTGGTAGATTTAAAAGCCTCACAGCCTCCACGAGTTTGGGGAATAAATGTGTAAGCTGATCATCGGTACAAGGTTTACAAGGAAACTTCACCGTACGTTTCTCTTTCTTTCCTTCTCAAGCATTATCATTCTAATTCCTATTATTATATTTGTCCTTGGGTTTGTTACTATTTTTCCCACCCTTACGGTTGTTTCAACCTTTTCTTTTATTTCCATTTGGTTGTTGGTCACCATTTGGGTTTTTTGACAATTGCACAGAATGTACATCCATTGACTGGGTGGGTTTGGAGGATCTTGACAAAGCTAACCCTCCGACAGACTTCGTTGCCGAGTCTACGGGTTTTACATTGGTGGATCCTACAATGCCATCGGCATGAGGTCTGAGTTTTTTCCTAGGATTGTAATTTAACTGTGGTGCTTCTGGAAGAAGGTGATATAACATCCCAGACTGAGCATATATTAAATATAATTGTTGGGCTCTAAAGATAACTTCTTCCTCATTGGAGACCCCGAAAGTAGCAATGTCCTTCGAGATAGGAGGGTGAAAATACTTTAGAAACCATTATAGAAGAAATGTTGGGGGTATAGGGGTCTTAATCAACCGCCTCCATCTATGCCACTCCTGGATATGATCTGAGATATGAGTAGCGGTGTCCTGGCGTAAAGTCGACAGAAGTTTGAGGCCAGCATCATAACGAATGGGCAACTGAAAGTGGTTGAGAAATTCCACTACCAACTGATTAAATGATCCATATGTTCTCCTAGGTATCTCAATATACCATTGCGAAGCAACTCCAATGAGGGTGTGTTGAAAGAACTGTAATCTAATGGAATCATGTTTCAGGGAATTCGAGGAGCACCAAAGGTGAAAGGCAGTGATGTGATCACCAAGGTCGTCTCCATTTCTTACCCTCAAACTTTGGAATGTATGAAGGAAGTTTGGTAGGGACGAGGGGGCATGAGGGATCATGAAGTACTGGGTTTTATCATTAACTTAGCCAATTCTGGCAGATTGAGCGTGGCCAGAAAAGGGAGGCGGGGTTGTGGCATCTGGCCCCATCCTCTTGCGAAAGATTGTGTGTTGGGAACTGCATTCCATCTAGGATTCGGGTAAGTAACAAAGCCCTGTCCGAAATTATAAGGCCCTCCTCCAGGATGATTCGTATAGGATGGGTTGGGCATCATTCCAATAGGAATGTTCTGATAAGGATTATGAAAATTTCCCCCAGCCGGATTAGATCCGAACTAGGGGTTGTGAAAATTCCCCCCAACTGGATTGGATCTGGGTTGGGGGTTGCCCAAAGTGTAGGACTGACCTCCTCCAGATGATAATCCAGAGGATTGAAGTGGATTTGTCATACCAAAATTATTGGTCGAAATCTCCACCGAGAGGGTATGGATATAGGGTGGACCTTGTCCACTAGCTGGGTTGTTCCATCCAACCGTAGAAGGATTAGATCCGAGGGTAGGAAAAGGGGAACTTCCTACATTAGGATTCGTTTGGGGAATATGAGAACCACCAAATGGTAAAGGAGTGTAAGGACGTGTAGTGCTCCCAAGTCCAAATCTAGCGTTAGGGCCAACAGTTGGGATGTTAGTCGAAAACTGTGATGTGAAGTTAGGCATACCATAAGAAAATGGGCTAGAAGCCATAGGGATGGAATGAACATTGTAACTCGGTGAGTGGCCAAAACCCCCAAAAGGGTTTGATGTAAGAGATGAAGCATTGACTACAGGCCAAACCATAGTACCAGTATAAGCCTCTGGCCCTCCCACTATAGTGGTTGCAGGAGTCGAAGGGGTGCCATTAATTATAGTGGGTATGGGAGTCGAAGAACTCCCAGTGTTCTAAAGACTGGACTCAGTACTCATCCTTGTGGAACCACAAGTCTGAAAGGTGGATGTGTGTGTACCACGCCTGATAACTCTATACCTTTTAGAAGGCAAGAACTCGAAAATCAGTGGTAACTATAACAATCGAGGAGACTAGCGAGGAAGCTGATCCGACTCCAAGATGACTTATGACTCTACAAAATAAAAATATATCCTAAGGCCAATTAGTAGTCAAAGAGTACCAAAAATTCGAACGACCAATATGCATGCAAACGGGCTAAAGTGGTTGAGTGGCCTCCCTCGCTAAAGAAGGTATGTCTCATCAAAGAGGGTCCTGAGACTCCCCGATAAAGTTTAGAGGTAATAGAATCAGTTATAGGGGCCCTCGTGGGATTAACAAACAATTGGTCATATCCCCCCAGAGAGGTAATCCTCCATAAAGGCTGTGTGATGTTTGACTCCTATCTGACCCAAGGTACAAGCAGAATAACCCCTGCAAGTAACTTATGAGATACCTAAGTCAAGAAACTAATAAACCGTTGTATAACCGATGCACAAGCGAGCAGTTGTAAGTACGGATCAACGTATGGGAAGGGTAGAAAATCCCAAAACCTTGAAATAATCGCCTCTCACAGAGGTATGGGTACTAGAAAGATCCCCAAATATGAATAAATCCACAGAAATATCTTTGACACTAGGTGAGAATCCAAGGGTTATCCCTTCAACTAAATCCACATGACCTCGTGATTAACTCCGGTGTGAGCGGAGCCTCCTGATATTACCAATTATACAATGGAATTCTCAACTCCCTATCTGAGACACATATGTTGATTTAATTTCCTTGGATAATTTTACTCACAAAAATCCTATTCCAAGGAACTAAATCCTAAACTAGTTTTTGCATCCTAAAAATGAAATCATGACTAATCAATTTTAGTTTAAAGCATAATTTTTATTGGTCGTGATTACTCAAAAGGGTATGGAAGCGAAAGTCATGATATTATGACTCTGTAAGAAAATGAATATGAATATAATTCAAAGTCTATATTTAACTTTTCAATGAATGATATGCTAATAAAAGCAGTGCAATTTTCAATTTCAACTCTGCGATTCAGAAGTAAAATGAAATCTTTCACTAAATGAACTAAGCTAATGATAAAGGTGCAAAGACAAAAATGTTATACAATGAAAAATGCCTATTTTTTGTATTTTCAATGTATTAAAAAGAAAATGCATGGACTGTAAAGCAACCTGATATATAAATTCTATTGTGTATAAATGAAATAACTCAAGTAGAACACCAAGTAGCCAAGCAAACAACCCAGGGCTCAAGGACAAACAAGGATGAAAAAAAAATAGAAAGACTATGCCCAAAAGTTCAACTCCCAACAGGTTTCCCGTCAACCCAGAGAAGCTTAAAAGGCACTACAGAGACCTAAGAAGGCTCAACAATCATCAAATCCCACCCAACAATCACTAATCCAAGAAAACAAGCAAAGGGAAGTGATATATGCGATTGTTCACGAGAATAGGGTGTATATAGGCATCCTACAGTGAGACAACAATAGGGTATATACGACTGTCTGGGCAAAAGGAGCATATATGATTTAAAACAAGGCCAGACAAAGGCAAGAAAGATGAAAACTTAGAACCATTGTGAACAGAATCTGTCAAGAAGTGATACGACAAAAACCACAAAGGAAAAAGAGTAATGCAAGAAGAAAAAGTACTTCGACCCTTAGAAGGAAGATCACTCCCCAGTGGAGTCGCCAATTCTTTTACGAGGGAAAAACTCTCGATGGCCAAGGGTAAACCACAATAGACAGGTATGACTACAAAAATCAACTCAATTCCAACATGTGCTAGATAAACTAATGTGCAAGATAAGAAAGAGGCCTACCTCGATCCAACGTCTGATGATGTTCCACCGTTGAGCACTTCGACCCAAAGCTTTATACTTGTAATAAGTTCTTAACAAACGAGCAGAGCAAGTATATAGTGATGATATAAAGGGGTTAGCACATCATATAGCATAATCCATTAATAAAATTTACAAACATGCCCATGGACAATAATCATACATTTGCAATATACCAATAGGACGGGAAAGGAGTAATTCTATTAATAATTGATCAGCAGAAGTGACAACATTACAAAATTCAATGCTAGCACAGTTCGAAACCAAGAAACCAAGTTCATTCCAACTGGGCCTCCACCACTTCAATCCTCCACCAAAGGCAAGCTCATAAGATAGAGTCAATGAGGTTCTCTCAACAATAGGGAAAGAGCTTGGGGGTTGAACACCGTGTTGAGACTTGAGGGACAAAGGGATGCAGACTCAATATCAAGTAATTTCTCTCGAGTAACTTTTCTCTCAAAGTTGAATGCTTTTTCCTCTTTTCCATAGCTCAGATTTGTGATTTTATAGCCTTCAGAATGCAACCTAAGGGTCGAGTCAGAACGTTTCTAGTATACGGAAGGCCAATGATTAGAGATCTTTTGTCGTGACATGGGAACTCGACTTCATTTTTTGTATTTTTTGGCACAAATCTCGATGTATGCGGGATGTAGTGGAGAAGCCAACGTATACGCATCTTGCATAGATGATAGGTAGCATATATGTGGAAAAATGTATATTTTTGGCTCTGGATTCATCAAAAGAGATGACAAGTCTACATAGGGAAATGGACAAAGGCCCTTTGTGCAAGATAGCAATGGTGAGGCAAATCTTGCTATAACGGTGTTCCTCTCTCCCTCCTTGAGCCATTGTACTCTAAATTTCTATCTCCAGAGTATCTCCTCCTTTTTTTTTCATTCTTGAAGCTCTAAATGGAGTTTTTCTTCCTCCCTTGCATAATCCATCACGTGCCCTTGCAGAATGAATTCTTGTTGTATTTCTTCAAGGCGTTCCTCAATCCCCTTTTTGGCTTGGAAGATGCCAAAAAAAAAATGTTCCAATATTTTAGCTACAACTTAAAGTTCTTCAGCCTCTACTAGAACTTGTACATACGTGTGTTGTGGGAGATCTCATCCTACCTCCACTAGGTTTGTATTTAGGCGTTTCTCCTGTGTCTAGTGAGAAGGAAAATGACCAATGATCCAAGCCTGATTTTGGGAGAATATTGGCTTCTAACACTGGATCCTCCAGAAAAATGGATTCTGAAATAAGAAAGTGGTCTAATCTCCAAGCAATTTTGTTGGGGGCCAGATCGCATATTTGACCAAGTGAAGATGTCATTCGGGTTTCTATTTCAATGAGTTTGAGCTAATCCATAAGCGATTGAAACTTACCACTTTCCTGTTCCAGTCGCTTTGTGCCTCCTCTCTTCTCTTCCAATGTGAGAATGATATTGAAGTCTCCCCCTGTTATCCATCGCGATGGACCAATCAACGCACTCACAGAGGATATATGATGTAGGAATAGGTCCTTTTCTTGGGCACTTTGCAGGGCATATGCGTTTGTGAGCATGCCATCATTGTTGGAGCCTAAGGCTTGGAAATGGACTAAGAGCATGCCAACTGTGAAAAATGGTTAGTCAATGATGACTGAGACAACGTTCCATAGAATTGTGAGACCCTCCGCTGCACTGTTTGAATAAGTGTCGATCGAATTACAATGCCTCCAACATCTCTGAAAGATTTCTTTTGTTGCTTCCCTAACACAGTTGGTTTCATGTAAAGGGAGAATGTCTAGATTTTCTACAAGAATGTTGTTTCAAAGGATCCTTTGTTTGGACCTTCCATTGAGTCCTCTATTGTTCCAAGTGATGATATTCATCATAACGAGTTTGGTTGGGGAGAGAAGAAACCTTCCATGAGATGGTGGAATTGTCCCGATTTGAGCATGTAGTCACTTACTTCTTTGATTAGTTGATGTGTTGAATTTTGATCCCTTCGTTTGCCTTCACGAGGAGTACGTCTGGGGTCTAGTGCCAGATTAAAGGATATACCCAGTCGTGAAGTTTCTCCTGCGGTGGAATCAATGAACACTCTGTGAACCTTTCTTAGCTGTTCAACTGGGATGGTTTGTAGCTCCTTCTTGTTGAAGGCTTCTTCAAGTTTCTCTAGTTCGATGCCATCCAGTTCTTGTTCATCCAGCTGCATGATTGTGTCCCCACCATCCTCTGATTTTTTTTTCTCATTCTGTCAAGTTGGGGGGTCTATGTCTTGGATCTTCTCTATAACTGGCCCAGTTTGTAGCTTGGATTTTCCTTTGTCCTTTATCTAGATGTTTTTTTTGTGTGTGTATTTTCCTCTTCATCTTCTTCTGGGAGATGATTTAATATATCAAAAGAGTTACTGGTGAGGATATTTTGGTTTCCCTCTTGGTTGTGCTTCATGGGGGGTTGTTTTTTCTTGCTAGTGACTTGCGTGAAGCCGTCCTTTTGTTTTCCTTCCCCTTTCATTGGGGTGTGGGAATTGAGAGGGCAATCACGGAAGAGGTGACCATTCTCATGACATTTCATGCAACATAAGGGGATATGCTTGTAGTCGATGGTCTAGGTGCAGTCCTCATCTTGGTATCTAATAGTTACTGAACCTAGTAGGGCCTGTGAGATATCCATATAGATGCATATGAGTGTGTAGGAGGTGTACTTACTTTGTTTTGTTTCCTCTGAAGATTTTGAATATCACCCTATTGTGTTTCCTATGTCCATGACAATCTCTTCAAGAAAGAACTCCTGGGGTAAGGAGTAGAGGCAGATCCAGACTGGCACTGTAGAAAAATATTATTTCTCAGGGATGAAGCTATCCGTCCAAAATCAGAGAAAGAGCCCTGCAGAATTGTAAAAATAGGGGCCATTTTCGAATATATGGTCCTTTTCCTCCATATTATAGAAGATAATTGTGAAGAAACCCTTTGATCTAAGTTGGACATCATAGTCCCCGTTCCGATTGCACCATGTTTTGATCCAACACATGAGATCTATTTCTGAGGGCCACAGTCCCAAAAACTTCCCAATCAGGGCATGCCCTTTCATGAACTAAGTATGTTCCCCTACCTTGGTCGAGTTGAGGACATATCTAGGTGGTTTATCATATTGGGGGATGTGTTTCCCCGACTCCCAACTATGAGACTTCTTTAGATGAGATGTGCTCACCTCTAACTCCATTTCCTTTCTCAAACCTTGTTCATTTGTCAGGATCTTTTTTCACAAATGGGGTGACGAATTGAAGGTCGACTGCTTGGATCTGAGCCCCACACGATCGTTAGTTGTAAGATTTCGATACGAGGGGGGTTGCACCCCCTGACTAGATCCATTGTCGGAGCTCATATTCCTTGGCCCTGTGTTGGTCTACCAACTATTCTACAACCGCGACAACTGCAAGAGATAGGGTTTAACAACATACATATTATGGTTTTTCCCACATAAGTCCTACGTCCTGATAAAACTACGGTGATCAAACTAGGGTTTTCATTCTTAAAGAGACCTTAGAAATATTACTGAAATAATTTTTTAAGTCTAGTGATACTTTTGAATACAATACAAAATTGTTATTTAAGTCTTAGGTATCCATTTTCCTTTTAAAAATTCACAAATGACGAATGAGTCCATGGCCATGTGCATAAACTATCAATGTCTCTTGTGAAAGAATATTTCCTTCAATTATACGTAAACGTAAATACCGAGTAAGGGACGTTATATGAGGGACTTAAAAGCATCTCGTGTCTATAGTTATTGTTTGATTGAGTGTCCATAATAATGGAAGGGTAAATTTGCATTTTTCCATAAATTTGGTAAAAATGATTTATTTTCTATATACGAAAAAGATATCTAATTAAAATTTGATAAAAAAAAATTTTAAATATATATATTATATTAAATAAAGTAAATATATATTTACTCAAAATAATAAGATATGTAGGCTTTAGAATTAAATATAGTCATTTTAATGTTTAAATTAGATTTATCAATATAAATAATTTATAAATATTTTTTAATTAAATTATGATTTTAAAATTAAATTATTATTAAAAATAATATAAATAATTTTTATTATAATATAAATAAAAAATTATAAGAAAATGTTTTCAGTTTAAGAAATTTGATTTCTTTAAAGACACACATACACACACACGCATATATATATATCAACTCCATGTTGAACATTGAAGGACTTACACATCTTTACACATTGTTGAAATGTTCTAACCAAGATCCATTTTAACTTGACATCTATCATGTGTGGAGAGGGATAAAATCCATTGAGGTGCAATACATGATCTCTCTCAATGCATAATAGATTCTATGTTAAGATGGATCAAGTCTCTCTCTCATATATATGCCATAGGTCAACTCCACGTTGAGCATAAAATAACTTAAAAACATTTATGCACACCATTGAAATGTTTTAACCATAAAAATTAATGGCCAGTGTTGAAATGTTTTTTCCATATTAATATCTTTTTTAATTCCACTTGTTAACTCCATATTAAACATTGAAGGACGTAAACATCCTCATAATGGGAACTAGAAATCACTTATCAGATGAATACGAATTATTTTACTTTCAATTACTTTCTGTCTTTATCTATATAGAGTTGATATAAAATTATTTTACTTAAGGTGAATATTGAAATATTTTATTTATGGTTGACATTGAAATTTTTTCCTATTGATATTTTTTTTTCCATTAAATTCCTCATGTCAACTCCATGTTGATAATGAAATGAATTTTTCATCCACCTCATACTAGAGAACCTTTTGGTATACTATTTTTTTCTACTTTCATATACATTGACAAGTTAGAAGATTGCCTGGAAGAAGCAGGTTGTGTGGGCCCTACTCTCACTGATATGGTCATAAATCTTCTTCTTTATGCCGATGATATCGTTATTATGGTGAGGATTCCCCACAATCTTGAAAATCAACTAAGATTCCTCAAGGATTCTTTCTCGAGTATGGTATATGACAACAACAACTTGGAGGAAGTGACTTCATACAAATATCTTGGAATCGATATTCACCACAAGCTCAACTAGAATTATAGCATTGAGAAAAGGATTATTGGGGGATGGAAATATTATTATGGGTGTAATGTTCCCAAGCCATTTTTTTTGTTGGAAACACTAACTGTTCACTGACAATTGTTGATTTGATGTGTGTATGCAGGTGTTCTCATGAAGTTTCATTTTAGGGTTTGTTTATTTGATTATCAAAGAACATAAACATAGATCTAAAGATACAACACAAATAAGTACAAAAGATACAAGGAATAACAATTATGTAACCAAACAACACAAATCCGACCTTTATTTAGATAATATAGAGAACTTGGTACAATAGAACTTATATAGATCTGGAAGAATAACAAGTAAAGTCTCTTTATGGAATAAGAGCTGCTACAAAATGTTCAAGAATGAAGATATAAGCCCCCAAGGCTAGATAAAAATTGACGTACAGTAAAATACTAAATTATTTCCCTCCAAGGTTCAAGTATAAACCCCCTTGGCTGAAGTTGCGCCCTCCTAACTGGCTGTAGAAGTACAATAATTTGGCCCTGCTGCTGGAGAGCTCCAAATACCCTGAAACTTTGTGGAATGATAGATCCAGGCAAGTTAAGTCTCCTCCTAAAGTCTCAGGCTGAAATACCAAGATATGCTCCTCAAAAGACTAAAACTCCAAACTGGACCGCGCCCTCCTTAAGACTGAAGAGACCCAATAATTCGGACCTGATTATGGAGACCTCCAAATACTCTGAAAATCCATGTAATGATATATTGGGGCAAGGTAAACCCCTTGGTGAAGTCTCGGGCTGAGATATGAAGATTTTCCCCTCCAAACTGACTAGATCTATTTTCCAGTGCACCCTCGTTCTTCTCCAACTCTTTGCAAGCTCCACAAAATCAAATGGTAAGTAAATATCTCTCCAAATACACTAAAGATGATGGATGAGTCCCTACAGAGAAAACCCAGGTGTCCAAAAGTCCAAAATCCTTCTCAAACTCCTAGATTGAATCTTCCTTCTCTCAATGGTGTGCCCTCTTGTTGAAAACCCCCAAGGTTACATGTTGATCCTATCCTGGATGGTTGATGGTACCTGTAGCTATTATAGAATGGTGTGGGTGGAGTATTTCATCCTTGAGACCAATATTGGAAAAAGTGAGGTGGGATATTTCACCACCGAGTTGTCGTCTAGGGTTTGTATTCTCAAAACCCTCAAAACTGGTGTGCTCTAGAACCCAAAATCAAAATGCAATAATATTCGAAAGGTGAGTGAGGAGAGCACCCTTCCTTTCCTTTATACCTCAATTATGTTTCTCTGTTGAGTTATTTAAACAATAGGGTTAAGTCCTATCTTACCCTCACATTTTCTTTTCTTTCATTGAGTTACCTTTTCTTTTCAAAGTCAACTTTATAATATAACTTTGAGCTTAGTTGATGGCTTTTATGTGACTTTCTCCCCATAGTGCATGATACTATAGTCTAGTGGGGATGACTAGACTACCGAGTCTCTCCAAACCTTTTCATCAAGAGGTGGTGGAAACTACAGTCTCCCCTGCTAGAAATTGCTTGTCCACAAGCAATTCTAAACCTGTATCCTATAAAACTTGTTCACTTTCCTTGGTATCATCCTCAATAGGTAATTTCTTCCACTTGACTAAATATTCCTTGATGATTCTCCTCCTTATTCTCTTTTCCCGAACTTCTAGTACCTCTTCTGGCATCAATATCAATTTCCCTTCTTCATCTAAGGGTGGTAGTTCCTCAATAGGAATGATGTGTTGGCCTATGTCTCTCTTCAAGCATGATACATGAAAAAAAATGTTTATTTTACTTCCCTGTGGAAGATCAAGATCATATGCCATGACCCCTAACTTCCTGTTGACCCTGTAGGGTCAAAAGAATCAGGGTTGGAACTTTTCTGCTCCACTTCTCTTGATGGATTCCTGTCTATTTGGTTGGAGCCTCAAGTAAACCAAATCACCAACCTCAAATGTGTGCTCCACTCTGTGCCTATATTCATGGACCTTTTGTTGATTTTGTGCCCTTTGCAGGTGATCCTTCAATTCTCTGAGTATATCCTGACTCTACTGAATCCAATCCTGCACCATAGAGGCCCTACTGTCACCAAAGACAATCTCTACAAAGGAGAGAGGATCATAACTGTACAAGGCTTTAAATGGTGTTAAACTAATAGAAATATGATGAGTGGCATTGTAGAAATATTCACCCAAATGAAGCCACCTAACCCATGCCTTTTTTTGTCCTGATACATAATTTTAGAGGTATCCTTCCACCCACTTGTTGACTTTTTTTATTTGACCATCAGTATGAGGATGGTAGATGGTACTAGGGGTTAAGGTTGTACCTACCAACTTGAATAAATCCTACCAAAAGGTGCTCATGAACTTGTTTTCTATGTCACTCACAATGGTTTTGGATAAACCATGTAATTTGAAAATCTCCCTGTAGAAAAAATATGCGACCTGTGCTGCACTAAAGTCTATGGCAATGGGGAAAAATTGTGCAAACTTGGTTAACCTGTCTACCACCACAAAAATACAATATTTTCCCTATGATTTCGGAAATCCTGTGATGAAATCCATAGATATGCTTTCTCATTTGTGATCTGGGATGGGTAGTGGTTGTAATAATCCTGTTGGATGGGTGTGCTCATCCTTGTTGACCTAATAAGTAGTGCATTCCTTGATGTGGCGAATCACATATTCCTTCAAACCTTTCCAGGATAATCTTTCCCTTATCTCTCAGTATGTTTTGACAAATCCTTGATGTCCTACCACTGGTGAATCATGGCATGCTTGTCATACCTTGGCATTAAATGTTGACTCATGAACCAAGAAAATTCAGCCCTTGTAGTAGATGATGTCATCCATTATTATGAATTTGTCATCATGTACTTTTCCATCCATTAATTGGCATGTAAATTGGTTCTTTGAATATTCCACCAAAAGGTGGGCCTTCTAGTCAACTGAGATATCGACCATAGCATAAACTGATGGCCTCCTGGATAATGCATTTGCCACTACATTATTCTTCCCTTGAATAACTCAATGTCAAAATCATAATCTTGTATCTTGCTAACCCACTTGTGTTGCCTCTCATTTAAGTACTTTTGATCCAGGAAGTACTTAAGATTGTTTTGATTTGTCTTCACCACAAATTTCACTCCTACAAAATATTGCCTGAACTTAGCCAATGTGTGCATGATGTCCAACATATATTTGTCATAGATGGTATAAATAAGCTAAGGAACCCTCATTTTTTGGCTTTCATAGACAATAGGGTTACTATTATACATAAGCACTGCTCCAATTCCCTTCATGGAGGCATCACACTCCAATCTGAAGGGTTCTGTGAAATCTGGTAGAGCCAAGACTGGGCACGTACTGATTACCTTTTTCATTGTATCAAAAGTCAACTCTGCCTATGGGATCCATTTTAATGCTCCCTTCATGTTCAAATCGGTTAAAGGTGCACAAAGTTGTGAGAAGCCTTTGACAAACCTCCTGTAGTAGCAACAAATGCCAATAAACCCCTTCAATTCTGTGAGGGTTTTAGGTGTGGGCTAGTCAAGTATAGATTGTATCTTCTCTTGGTGTACATGTACCTCCTTTACCCCAATGATGTTTCCCAAATAGAGGAATTCTGTCATTCCAAATTCAAATTTGGATTCCTTAACATACATGGATTGTCCTTCCATGATGGCCATAATCTGTTCTACATGCTGAATATGCTCCTCCCAAGTCTTTCTATAGATCAACAAGTCATCAAAGAATACTAAGAGGAACTTCCTTAATTGATTTTTGAATACATGGTTCTTGCAATATTGGAAGGTGTTTGGCACATTAGTCAGCCCAAATGGCATCACTAAGAACTCATAGTGACCATAGTGACATTTGAAAGCAGTCTTGGGAACATCCTGCTCCCTCATCTTGATCTGATGATAGCCAGAACCTATGTCAATCTTTGTAAAGTAAACAACCCCATGAAGCTTATCTAGTAGCTCATCAATCCTCGGAATGGGGTACCTATTCTTAATTTTCTTCTTATTCAATGCCCTGTAATCAATGCACATCCGCATGGTCCCATCCTTCTTTTTTACTAGCACCACTGAAGATGCAAAAGGGTTGGAACTCGGCCTAATGTGGCCCATGTCTAGTAGTTCTTTGATAGCCTTCTTTATTTAGTCTTTGTATTTCTTTAGGTGTCTGTAGGGAGTAGTGATGAATGTTTTCTCTCCCTCTTCCAACTCTACGATATGCTCAAACCCCCTATCTGGTGGGGCTCCTGGTGCAATGGGTCCAAAGACTTTACAGTGCTTGTTAATGATTCTATGAATCTCTGGTCAGTAATGAGTCTCCCCTTTCTTATCCACCCGTACAGATATTCTACATGCTGCAACATATGTAATGTCCTCCCTTTTTAAAATGGCCTCCATGCACTTTTTTGTAACCACCCTAGGTGTGTTTCTTGACATGCCCCTGAGAACCACCCTTTTTCCATTTTCCTCGATGAAGGACATCTCCATGGTCTTGTAGTTGGTAGTGATTGGCCCCAACATACTAAGACACTGAACCCCAAGAATGATATTAGTGTCTGGAATTTCCATCATGTAGAAGTCTTGTGCCAAATCATGTATGTACAACGTAAGCTTCATTCCCATAATATACCTGTCACGGGGCATAGTATGCCCCCCTACTACTTCCACCCTGAATCCTTCAAATTCCACAGTGGGTATGTGGCTTATTTGTAGTAATGCTGAGCCAATCAAGTTGTGTGAAGCCCCCTCATCAATGATAACCGGTACTTTCTTCCCCTGTAACACCCCTCTCATCTTTAATGATCTAGAATTGGATCTAGGAGCTTGATGGGGCTCCAAAAGGCCTAAAAATCAAAGCTCTTAGAGTGGATTCAAAACATACATGTGCATAGGTCTCATCGATGTGAACCCAATGCAATTTGAACGGGCTCAAAAGGAATTCATATTCTCAAGTTATGGCGATCTATTCTTTTTTCCAAACAGACAAAAAATATGCTGACTGTACAGTTCGTACAGTGCCACGTGGAAGCTGAGTGTACAGACCATACAGACGTACAACTGATGTGGCAGGAAAAGTTGGCATCTTTTGGAGGTGACACATGACAGACACAATTGGCAGGCTAACTGAGCATATAGACAATGATGTGGACATGACATGTGGACCAATCTGGGGGTGACATGTGTCACCACTGCAAGGGTGACACGTGGCACACCCGTACAACTTACATTGTAGGTGTGTTCATATGGCAGGCTGCTGACTCGGTAGAAGACGTGGTACAATTGTGAGCTCACAAGTGGCATATTATGTGGATGAGTGGTGTGGTGCCATATGGCCCAGACATGGGCTGTCACATGGCACCCATTCATTAGCTACAGTTATAACAAAAAATTGGTTTCCACCGAGTTCAAATGCCTAAACTCCGTCTGGGGCAACATTTTGGCAGGTCTGGGCGATCCATCCTGCCCACACTTAGATTCTTAATAACATATGTGTTTATATATATATAAAGTTGAAAAGGGTTTTGGACGGAGGCCAAAAGGGCCGGGGCCTAGCCCTCGCCCACGGTTACTTTTGCTACCCCATATTACCATCCCCGGTCGCAAACATGCCACACCCACAATCCAGACTTCGGGCACCGTTAAGTTTCTGGGTGCGGGGGCTACGAGATATGGACTTACCACTAGCGAACCTATTACCATATGAACCGAGAGGTGACCAGTGGCTGGGTGCATAGTTTTGGTACTCGGTCCTATCAATTGTTGACATATGACCGATACTTGTGGGGTTAGGGCCAGCGCACAACCCCTATAGGGTTGGCGCTTGGACATATGAAACCATATGACCATGCAGAGGGCGCGCATTCCCAAGATTGGGGAATTATCCCCAATAATATTGCAAAAGTGTTTTTTCAACTATAGTATAGTGATTTTTTGTGGAGTTTTGGCCAATATTGGGGGATATTGGGCCCTCTTTGAGGCCAGATCTTGGGGGGAAGTTGGGAGATGGTTACCAACTTCAGATCTATATAAACCAAGCCTTATTAAGGCCATGGAAGGACATTCAAAGTAGGTTTATGCTAAATATTTGCCAAGCCTAAGTCATTTTTATGCAGGGATGTCGTTGAGGAGTGCACCTTTGCTGGCCATTTTTGGGAGCTTCGATCATTCGTTTTACGTGTAATTTCTTTTGTTGGGTTCTAGAGATATGGTAGAACAATACCAGATCAGTTTTGTAACCTTTTGGCACTGGTGTGATGTACTTATTGAGCTTTTAAAATAAATAAGAAACCATCACCCACTGAGACAAAGGCCCAAAGACATAGGTGAGATTTATGAACTCCGTTATCATATTGGTGTTATGGTTTGCTAATGTTTTATGGTTCATTTCAGTTCTGTACATTTTTTATTTGGTTGTTATGTCTTCTCATATCTTCTTCCTCTTTCATTAAGATTCCTAATTGGTTAATTAAAACATGCATAGTAACTCAACCATAGTCATGTAAAAGATCTTTTTGGATCAAGTGGTATCAGAGCTAGTTGACGTTTGGATTTGAGTTTTGCATGTTAACTCGGGGAGAGCTTATCTCAAGGGAAAAAATGGCATCTACTGGAGGACTTTCTCAATATGAGAAGGAATTCAGAAATTCAGTGTTTGACATGGCCGAGATGGTGAAAGTGTTGTATGAAGACTAATTGGAACGAAAGAGATCGCCTCAAGTGAAAGATTCAAAGAACAACAATGAAAATGAAGGATTGAAGGAAGTTCCTTCTGTTAGAATATATAAGATGGTGTGCTCGTTTTACCACGACGATACCCTCATCTCCCAACCACAGGCCGAAGCCTCCCTCCGAGCACCTTAACCTTGACCTAAGAATTCCTCTGGAAGCAAACCCTAGGCTAGATAGCCAAACAAAGAGCAACGCATCTCTCCCCAAGGATAGCACATCACAAAAAGATGATCAGATAGTCCAAACCCTAGCCAAGAGATATCCAAGCCAAATA
>JZKD02S2340523.1:134959-148272 GCA_000966675.3 Picea glauca
ATCCTTGTCTTCCAGGCTCTGAAGTTGGAGGCTCCTTCTAGCTTGTTCTCAGACTTCATAGAGTTTGTCATGGCTTGCTTGACTTGGTCAAACCCTAGATTTGACCAGAAATCCAGACTTCACGTCTTGGCCTTCTGAGTGTACTAGGAGATGCGTTGGGCTATGGCGCACTGATCTATCCGAAGATTAGGTCAATCTAGTCACTTAAGGTGTCTCAACAAGAGGTTTAGGGTTTCTGGAACTGCTTCTGCTAGTAACCCTAGCTGCAGTGCTTTTGGAAGTTGCTCCTGCTAGTAACCCTAGCAACAGTTCCTCAACGAGCTCAATATCTAGCGGCTATGTTTCCTTCCAGTGTTTTAGGCTGACTGAAGGGGTGTGGGTGCATAACCTGTTAGAATATATAATATGGTGTGCTCATTTTACCACGACGATACCCTCGTCTCCCAACCACAGGCCGAAGCCCCCCTCCGAGCACCTTAACCTTGACCTGAGAATTCCTCCGGAAGCAAATCCTAGGCTAGATAGCCAAACAAAGAGCAACACATCTCTCTTCAAGGATAGCGCATCACAAAAAGATGATCAGATAGTCCAAACCCTAGCCAAGAGATATCCAAGCCAAATAATGAAACTTGTTGTTGCTGCAGTTGCACCTGCAACCCTCCTCCAAACCTACGCACCAGCTGGAACTGCAGTGCGCATCAACTGGGAAAACTGCAGTCCTGAGATGTGACAAATGAGAAACTGGTGCCCTGTATTTATAGTAATCCTGCTAGTTTATTGGGGTCGACTTCTCCTTCTGGGTAGGTGTCTGTTCAGTATATTATTATTAATTTTGGCCGACTTCTTCTCTTGGAGGCTAATAGCCTAATATAAATTATATTCTTGAGCTGACAAGGCTTCTAGAGTTATTAGCCAATTCATTAGGGTTTCTCTTGATTCTCGGAGTCTTCTATTCTTGTCAGGTTCACATGTAGAGGTAAATACCTCCCGCAGCTACCATAATATTAACACCTTCTACATCTGTTTCAGAAAACATCTCCAAGGTATGCAGTGAAGGCCATTCATCAAATTTTCCTTGTTCCCGTCCAGATGGATTTTGTGCATTTGAAAAACATACAAGAGGTATAGGTTTGAAATTGCTAACCAGGATGGGTTATGAAGGAAAAGGAACTGTAATTGAGGGCCAAGGTATCGTTAATCCCATTGATTTTGTGGAAAGGCCTCGAAATTTAGGATTGGGATATGTAGAAGTGGATATTGGAGCATCCTCTAAGATGGGTTCCAAAACATTAGAAGCAAGTAATGCTTCACATGGCCACCTTAAGTCATTGCAGGAACACTTCACGAAAGGTGATGTTGTATCACTCCTTGATTGTGGTAGTGAATGCAAGTCATATCCAAAGCAAAGTGAAGATCAACAAGGAAGGTATAATATTCATGTTTTTACCAATTCTCTTTTTGATTATAATAAGCATAATCAAGTAATCTGAAACTTGTGGAATCTTTATCGATGTACTTTTTGTCATTCACCCAAGAATTACGTTTCCAAGTGTTGGAAGACACAAACGGTGTATAGGAAATATATGTTGGTCAAGAAGGAAACACGACATAAATTTTAAACTCCAAAATGAAAGAAAGAGAAGGGAAAACAGGTCTGGATGCCTAAAACTCACTGTACTTATTGCAACAGGGGTGGACATCAAAATACTAGTTGTTGGAAGCTTAATCCATAGCTTCATCCAAAGAGGGAAAAAAGGATTGCGCCAATACTCACAAAGGAAGAATGATTACCAACGAAGAAAGAGAAACACCATGAAGGAAAGAAACCAGCCACTTGGTTTTTCCAGAAGTGGATGTCACAACTTCATTGTATTTTGCTTCCATTAATGTAATCACACATGTTGAAATGATGACCTGTTATAACATCATTTTGAACAACATAAGTGTTTTGTTTTTTTTCTTATAAGTATGTAACCAGTAAGGTCCATTTTTGTAACCTTTTGGGGACCAAAAGGTTCCTTAGTGGGGAGGTGTGATCGAGAATTGGATCTAGGAGCTTGATAGGGCTTACAAAGGCCTACAACTCAAAGTTCTCAGAATGGCTTCAAAATGGACATGTGTGTAGGCCTCATCGATATGAACCCAACACAACTCAAATGGGCTCAAATAGAGGTCATATGATCAAGTTATGGGGATCTGTTCATTTTTCCAAATATGCAAAAAAAATGCTGACTATATAGTTCGTACAGTCTGTATAGTGCCACGTGACAACTGACTGTATCAGTCGTACCACCATATAATGACATGGAAGACATAGTTGGTAGTTTCTGGAGGTGACTAATGGTAGGCACAGTTGGCAGGATGACTGGATGTACAGAATCTGATGTGGAGAGGATAGGTGGACTAATCTGGGGGTGACACATGTCACCACTGCAAGGGTGACACGTGGCATGCTTGTAAATCTTACATGGTAGGTACAGATAGTGGTAGGTGTGCTAACATGGTAGGTTGTTGACTAGGTGGTAGACGTGGTCCAATCGCAAGCTGACAAGTGGCAGATTATGTGGATGAGTGGTGTGGTGCCATGTGGCACCCATTCATTGGCTATAGTTATAACAAAAAAATGGTGTCCACCAAGTTCGAATGCCTAACATCCATCCGGGGCAACATTTTGGCAGGGCTGGACTAGCTAGCCCACTGCACTTTGAGTCTTAACAATATATGCGTTTATATATATATATATATATATATATATATATATATATAAAGTTGCAAAGGGTTTTGGACAGAGGCAGAAAGGGCTAAGGCGTTGCCTTAGCCCATGGTTAATTTTGCTACCCCATATAACTAGCCTTAGTTGTAAACATGCCACACCCACACTCTAGAGTTCGAGCGCCATTAAGTTTCGGGGAGTGGGGGCCACGAGATACATACATACCACCAATGAACCTGTTTCCATATGACTTGGGTGGTGACCAGTGGCTGGGCACCTAGTTTTGGGACCCGATCATATCAATTGTTGATATATGACCGATAGTTGTAGGGTTAGGGCCAACGTGCATCCCCTATGGGGTTGGCACTTGGCCATATGACACCATATGACCATGAAGGGGGTGCACACCCAGGATTGGGGTCTTATACCCAATAATATTGAAAAAGTGTTTTTTCAACTATAGTATAGTGATTTGTTTATGGAGTTTTGGCCTGCTATTGGAGAGTTTTGGCCAATACTGTGGGATATTGGGCCCTTTTTGAGGCTAGATATTTGGGGGAAGTTCGAAGATGGTTACCAACTTTAGATCTATATAAACTAGGCCTTCTTGAGGCCATGGGAGGACATTCAAAGCAGGTTTATGCTGAAGATTTTCCAAGCCAAAGCCATTTTTATGAAGGGAAGCTGTTGAGGAGGGCACCTTTGGGGGCCATTAATGGGAGGTTCGGTCATACGATTTGAGTGTCGTTTCTTCTGTTGGGTTCTAGAGATATGGTATAATAAGACCAGACTAGTTTTGTAACCTTTTGACACTATTGTGTTGTAGTTATTAAGATTTGAACAGAAATAAGAAAGCCTCACCCACTGAGAGAAAGGATCGGAGACATAGGCAAGATTTTTGAACTCCGTTATCACATTGGTGTTATGGTTTTCTATTGTTTTATGCTTCATTTCATTTATATACATGTTTTATTTGGCTATTATGTCTTCTCATATCTTCTTCCTCTTTCATTAAGCTTCCTAATTGGTTAATTAAAACATGCATAATAACTCAACCATAGTCGTGTAAAAGATATTTTTCATATCACTGAAGGTGTGGAATTTTGGTACCCCACTGATGGATGTCATTGTCACATTATCATCTGTTACAAGGCCGTGACTTGCATATTCATCTTCTACATTTTTAGTGCTGTCTTTCTCTATGTTTTGTAGGTGGTCGAAACCATCATCTTCCTCATTGTCAGAAGTTACTTCAATGTAGTGTGCCTTTCCTCTACCCATACATTTGTGGTTTGGATCCCAAGGTTCTTTGCATGTGTAGCACGACTGTTTCCTCCTCAGTTCCCTTCTAGTGTTTTCATCCATTCTACCCCTTCCTTTTTTAAACCCCCTTTGATCTCTCCCCCCATGGTTCATGAAAGGTCTTTGGTCTCTTCCTCCTATGTTTTTAGGTGGTCTAGGGGTAAATCTAGATTTTGTTGTTGATCCCAAATCTCTTGTCCTCCATATAACATCCTATAAGTTGGTAGGATTGAAATGCTTTTCCCACCCTCTTAAGGGTTCCATCAATCCCTCTATGAAGAGAATCATGAATATCGTTCGCGACACATCCTGTACCATGAATGCTTTCCTCTGAAACTCCTCTGTATATACCTTTGGTGACCTTATCTGTCTGAGTTGGGTGAGTTCTCTTAAATGTAGCTCTGCATCCCCCTGGTCAAATATGTCAATAATTGTCTGTGTGAAGTCTGTGTAAGCCACGATTTGGTAGTGGCCTAGTCTAGTTAACCCATGGTACCACCAATCATGAGATTTTCCTTCCAAGTACATGGTGAAAATATTGATGGAATCCATTTCTCTCATTGGGTTAAGTTGTAGGTAAGTATCACATTTTTGCACCCAAGCATGTGCAGTCACCTTGGAAGATCCATGAAAGTATGGGATTTCCATATTACCAGTAATGTGCTCTAGTTCATAGTTATTCTTGTGATATGGTTTGGGTTTACCCCTGAATTTAATCCCACAATATTGCTCCAATGTAATTTTCCTTTGGATCCCTGCACTTAGTGATTTATACTCCCTAGCATAATGTGCAAAATTGTCCTCAATCTCGTCTTGGTAGTCTGACTGTGTCTGGTTATCCAAGAATTAAGGTAGGTAAGGTCTAGGGGTGGTCCTATTGTATGTCTGTCCCTATGGTGCACCTCCTCCATAGCTTTATCCCTCAATGTGATAATGGGGAATGTGCTCCTGCTCATGTCTAGTCCCTCCATGAGACCCACTAGCCTCTCTTTTGGCATAAATTTCTGGGCCCTTTCCCCCATGATTCATCTGCATTAGGAGTTGTGTTATCGTCTCCTATATTTCATTTACCTTTCTCAGAGTCTCTGTCATATCAACTTGTCCCCTACATACTTTATCATGGTTCTCCTGAAGATGATGCACAAGGGTGCTCTGTGTCATGTTTACGGAATGTTGCAAGTATTTAATGAACCTTTCTAGGATATGTGGCTCATTGTCCTCACCTGACCCCTCCATTTCGGCCTCTATCTCACTTGGTTGTTTCTTATGCCTGCCCATGTAAATGCCACCTAAATTCTACATGCGCTAAGCCCCACTGGCTAGGAGGATCAACACTCTGATACCACTGTAATGTTCCCAAGCCAATGTTTTCCCTAGAAACACTAACTATTCACTAATAATTGTTGATTTGATGTGTGTATGCAGGCGTTCTCATGAAGTTTTGTTTTAGGGTATGTTTATTTGACTATCAAAGAACATAAACATAGATATGAAGATACAACACAAATAAGTACAAAAGATACAAGGAATACCAGTTATGGAACCAAACAACACATATTTGACCTTTATTTAGATACTATAGAGAACCTGGTACAACAGAACTGCAAATCTGGAAGAATAAGAAGTAAATTCTCTGACTGGAATAAGAGATGCTAAAAAATTCTCAAGAATGAAGACATAAGCCCCCAAGGCTAGATACTAGCTGAAGTACAATACACGATTAACCTCTTTCCCTCCAAGGTTCAAGTCCAAACCCCCCTGGCTGAAGCTATGCCCTCCTGTCTAGCTGTAGAAGTCCAATAATTCAGCCCTACTACTCGAGCCCTCCAAATACCCTAAAACTCTGTGGAATGATATATCGGGGAAAGGTAAACCTCCTCATGAATTCTCAGGCTGAAATACCAAGATCTTCTCCTCAAAAGAATGAAACTCCAAACTAGATTGTGCCCTCCTCAAGGCTACAGAGACCCAATAATTTGGTCCTGATGATGTATACCTCCAAATACTCTAAAAATATATGGAATGATAGATCGAGGAAAGGTAAACCCCTCAGTGAAATCTTGGGCTGAGATATGAAGATTTTCCCCTCCAAACTGACTAGATCTATTTCCCAGTGTGCCCTCCTTCTTCTCCAACTCTTGCCAAGCTCCAGAAATCAAATGGAAAGTAAATCTCTCTCCAAATACACTAGAGATGATGGTTGAGGCCCTACAGAGAGAACCTAGATGTACAAATGTACAAAATCCTTCTCAAACTCTTGGATGAAATCTTCCTTCTCTCAATGGTGCACCCTCTTGCTGAAAACCCGCAAGTTTACATCCTCCTCCTACCCAGGATGGTTGATGGTACCTGTAGTTGTTGTAGAATGGTGTGTGTGGAGTATTTCATCCCTGAGACCAAGCTTGGAACAAGTGAGGTGGGATCTTTCACCATCTAGTTGTCCTCTAGGGTTTGTATTCTCAAAACCTCAAAACTGTTGTGCTCTAGAGCCCAAAATAAAAATGAAATAATAATCCAAAGGTGAGTGAGGAGTGCGCCCTTCCTTTATGTTGGAAAACATACCATTCTGAAATTTTGGTCTTTATATTCTTCACCTCATGAAAATATAATATTTCCCAAATATAAGGTAACTTAGAAAATAACTTTCGGATTTTAAATCAAATTCATTTATGGTTAATTAGTAATAAGGCATGCATGATATCCTTCATTGATGAGTTTTCCCTTTTTGATCAAATTACCCTAATACCTTCGGAGTTCTAGAGCTGTCTAAATTTTAAAGAGGCAAATCACTAAAGGTCAGTTCGAAATTTCACGATTTGGGTGTTTCGATAAGTCTTAATGATAAAAAACTGTGAAACCCAGAAACCCGAAGGTATATACTCTCAACTTTTTCTAAAATTTATAAAGATGCAAGTATTAGGACACTTGTATCTTTTGAGTCTTCCCTGATTTGACACGCGTCACCAATTTCTGACATTTTCGTTTGAAGATTCATACTATTCCAAGTAACACGTGGAACCTCCATTTTCTCGACACGCCATATAGAATGACGTCATCTAACACGTCACTATGGAAGATGATCCTTCAGGAATTTAAAAAAGAATGAATTCATGAATTACCGAAATATCAAAATGTCGACGTGTTAAACTTTAACTAATTCAGTTAATCATGGTCAAGATATATCTAATGACTTCATAGTTTGGAGTTCGAACGTTTATCCTGTATCATATCCTAAAATCTTCGATATTTGAATTTATGAAATGATTAAAATTAAATATGATTAATTAAGACTTAAGATCGATTACCAGATAATTAATCGCTTTGCAGTTTCGGGTTTTAGGAATTCTCTCTTGAGATACATTAAAATTTCCTGAAGTCTGAACTGCCGAAACACTTGAAGTTAACACACCTTTTTTAAACATGATTAATTAAGGTTTTAATTATGATTATTCAAATAATAATCATTTTTGTGGATTTAGGATTAGGGAGGTTCCCACTCTGTCACATCCAAAACTCCCGAATGAGAACTATCGAAGTGGTTGATGGCATTTATGAGTAATTAAGGATAATGATTCAAACACAGATTGTGAATTGCCAGGTAAACATTTCCATTAATGATAATAATTTTTCGTCACTGAAGCTATACAAAAATCAATAAATATGTTTGAATAAAGCATTTCAATTTCAAATTCATTTTTACCTTCCACAATTAGCAACTTCTATGTGTTTGAAAGACTCATGGATTTTCTTTGCAACAGGTAACTTCACTCTATTTCATTAGAAATTATGGCACCAAGGAAAATGACAAAGAAGTATGATGCGGCAGGAGAGGTTTCAAAACCAAATGTGTACATTCTATCAGACACAATGCCATGAGTCGCAAACACTGTTAAGACTTGGACAAAGGTTTTCGAGATTCTGGAACGAGAAATCATCAAATGTCTAGAGGACTCCAACGAGGAAGAATACAAATCCTTTACAACTAAACTCAGACACATAGCATAATCATAACTTCAAAAGATAGCAGCACGGGCGAGGCTTATGTTGTATAACGACATGATAAGTTGGGCTTTGGAGCATGTTGACATCTAGACCAGGAGTATCATCAACAACTAGAAGGTTGTCATTGGCTCTTTTCGACCAGAACATCTGCAATTAATCTATAAACTCTCCCCCAACCCTAAATACATATACAACGCTTCATTCATTCTGGAGTTCGAGCAAAGGGAATGTGTCCAGTATGCCATGAGTGGGCATGATATAATCAAGACCTCTTGGGGACACCCAGAGAAGTTCATAACCAATGCTCATGATCTCTATGCCACAACATCTCTGGACACTCACATGGTGTATGTAGCTATGATGCTATGTCGATTGTTCAGGAAGAAGGGCCCTACGCAATTCTGAGTGGAATGGGTACCTTTCATGAATGACGTAGCAGAGGGCTATACTTTCAATTGGGCCAAGATGTTGTCAGATAACTTGGTTAAGGAAATTGTCGATTATAAAACAATGAAGTCAAAGGGACAGCCTGCCCATTTTTACATGTCAGAATATATCATGGATGCCATTTGTTACATGACTCCTTTCCCCTTGATGAACTGGAATTGGACCTCGGATAGTGCAAATCCCATCCATTTTTATCACTCAAAGTTGTGGGAGGAGGAAGATAAATATTTATTATATGAAATATTCCACAATGTCGTAATACCTGTTCATATAGTCCCGTATGTTCACCCACCTCCTTGAATTTCAGACAGTATTATGGGAAACTTGGGAAATCTCACAGATTGGTTCATGGAGGAGAATTTCTCCTACATCAGGGTTTTTGGTTGCTCGGTTCCTCCTCACACTCTCCCACAATTATTTCCCAACAGACTGGTATGCAAATAAGTTACGTACCAAACAGTAACAGGAGGCATTATCAAGGAGCTGAAGGAAACACAAAACAAGGTATAGCCGACTTTCCCTATTTAGGTTTGCATGTTTTCATTACTGGATTTTGGTCATTCCAAAGTGGAATCTATGGCTTTAGAGGATGTCAAATTGCTTGAAATCGATTTCAAAATACATGACCCACTTAAGATAGTGGAAAACCACATGGCTCAGTGTTGAAACATATCTTGAATTTTTTATGCTTAAGGATAAAAGATTTGTAATTTTTGAATCCTTGCATTTTTCAGATTTCTTCAAACAAGATTTTCATCACCTATAAATTTGCGATGCCTTTATTTATTTATTTTTTGAAAAAACCAACGGAAGAAATCTAAACATATATAAGTTTTCAAAAAACTTTTGAAAAAATCATTTAAAAAGAGCAATAATTTTAAGTATGCGAGTTTTTCATTCAAATGTTAAAGAGATCGGGATTCGGGGTTCGACGTAAACAAATTTTTAATGCAAATCAAATTGCGAAACCCTTATCCCTGATTTCCAGATACTTTAAAACTTAATTAAAACACTAATTACTTAATATTCGTATAAAAGGGTTTAAAAGATTGAATTAATCACATCGCGATATCGGGATTCACGGATTCAAAAGGATCATATATTGTGTCATCGTGTTTCCCGATTTCCCGATGTATAAAACCCCGATCCATAGTTTACAGTAAGTTAACTAATCCTTTTTAAGCCTAAATCATGATTAAAAGAAATGCGCCGTTGTAATTTCGCGATTTCGGGATTCGCAATTTCATGCGAACACGAACTCATGTCATCAGATTTCCCGAAATCTCGATTTCCGATTTTTCGATTGACGAAATCCCGAAAAGGTCTAATCTTGATTAATTAACATACTAAAAGCATTTTAATTTAAATTAATACATCACGATTTCGACAATCGGGGTTCTTCGATGACATATTTCTTCGACATCAAAAGTGTCGAAACTCCAAAAATCAAGTTTTTAAATTTAACTCAAAATTAACGTTAATAATTCACTTTTTAAATAGTTTTAAAGTTAATCCTTTTTAGTGGTCATTAATGCATCATGGTCTGATTAAGTATGTTTCTCATTTATTCGAAAATGATGAGAAATCCAAGGTACGCAAATTAAATACATATCCTCGAAAATCTTTTCTGCATTATGAGCTTTTATTTTGTGACAGAGGTATGATTCTAACTAGGAGTAATATATATTCAAATTAAAAGATCGAACGTCTATATTTCCATTTCAAAGCTAAGTCTTCTCATCCACTCTCTGTGACAGATTTTCAAGATTAACGCAGAGCTATGGCACCCAAAAAATCTCTGAAGAAAAACGAATACCATCAAGAAGGCGATATTATTTCTGATACTACTCCACTCGGCGTACACTCCATCAAATCATGGACTGGAATTTCCGAAAAGCTAGAGGATGAGCTTAAATATGCAGCCCCTGATTCAGAAAATCACCTCCAAGATATTGCCGAGTCTGAGCTTCATAAGGTTGCTGCGTGTCGGAGACTTGTGTCATATACCGATATGATCGGCTGGGCTCTAGATAAAGTGGATATCCCAACAAGAAGCATTCTGAACGAGTAAGGAGTTGTCATCGGCTCATTCAGGCCCAAGCACATTCAAGTAATGTATAAGCTCTCGCCCAATTATAGACACACCTTTAATTCTGAGTTTTTAGCCGAGTTTCAAAGAAAAGAATGCATTGAAGCGGGCCAGACATACCCTGACATGATTAAAGGATGGGCCAGGGATAAAAATAAGTATAGGGCCGATGTACATGGGATTTATGCCACAGCTTCCTTAAACGAATATATGGTTTATGTAGCAATGATGTTATGTAGAATTTTTGGGAGAAAGGATCCTTGTCACTTTCATGCAGACTGGACACCTTTCCTAGAGGAAGTTTCAGAAGGACGCAATTTTAACTAGCATAAAATTTTGTCAGATAACCTCACAAAAGAGGTTGTAAAGTATAAAGAAGCCAAGTCAAAAGGACAACCAGTGTCATTTTATATGTCTGCTTATATTATGGATGCCATTTGTTTTATAACTCCTTTTCCATTAATGAATTGGATATGGAATGTTTCTTGCCCAGAGCCTGTTCATAAATACCACTCAGCTCTCTGGGAAGAAAATGCAAAATATGTTTTTTATGATGTCTGTCATTATGTAATTATCCCTCTGCAAAAAATATTCTTTGGATGTGAGCGTCCTTGCATTTCTGACGCAGTCATAGAAAACCTCAAAACGATTGTCGACTGGTTTATTGAGGAAAATGTTTCCTATGTTAGGGTTTATGGTTGTTCCATTCCGCCTCATGCACTCCCGAAATTCTTACCAGATAGATTGGTATGTAGAGAAGTGGCTTATCAGTTAGCCAAGGGTGGTATTGGGTTAGAATTAAAATCCCTTCAGAAAAAACCATGGCCATCTTTCCCTGCTCATATCGGGAAATTTACTTTATCAAACATATGTCATGCTAAAGCGAAGTCTGACTCATTGGAGGAAGTTAAGCTCATAGACACCGAGCACATGCAACACGACCCTTATCAAATAATTAGTCAGCATTACATACATTGTAATTTGAAATCTTATGAACATGAAGTTTCTCTTTATGATGATATTTTCAAAGATGTTAAATCTTATGAAGAAGTGCAGAACAGAGTACAAGACTTGTCACCTGACTCACAGGATGGGTTTACATCTTTTCAAAAACATAGACAAAGCTGCATGTCGAAGATTTTACAAGGTGAAATGTCGACTTCATTGCCAAAACAGGAAGAAACCCCTCCAGGGTTTGAAACTGATACTTAGGATAAGTCAAGTAACAAAGCTAAGTTGAAAAATCCTGAAATACCTCCTCAAAACACAGAGGGTTCTCAGATAAAAAAACCAGGGACAGAAAAGGGAAAAGGACTGGAAACAAGTCCCATAATTCTTGATGATATTCTAGAAAAAATTGGAGGAACTGCTTCAAAGGAACTTGGCAAAAAGCGAAGAGATGAAATCCCCTCATCTGATTATTTTTTCAGCAAAAAGTGAAGAGCTGTTTTGAAACGGGAAATTCATCCTGTAGGAGAAAGATCGATTAAGAAGCATAGAGTTATTATTGATGGGAAGAAACTCAAGGATGGAGAATTTGCTAGAGAGTTAGCAGGAACAATGGGTTCTATAGCATCAACTAATATATATTCTGTAGGAAACCTAACAACTATGCTTGAACAAAAAGATCAAGAAATAACCCAGTTGCAAGACAAACTGAAGGAAAATGAAAGAATTATTGGCTGGGGAATACAGAAGGGTCTAGAACAAGCTAGACTCAAAGATATGCAAGAAATCCAAAAGTTGAATAAAAACTTGGATGAGGCAAAACATATTATACAGATCACTCAAGAACAGGTTCAAAAGCTGGGCGAAGAAAATAAATTTTTGCAAGATAAGATTATTTCAATTACTAACCAGGTAATTGAAATCGAACATTTCAAGACACAAGCATCAGAGATAAATGAAAAAATAGAAGAGGAACAACAGAAAGTATTCTGCAATCTGGAAATAATCTAGAACTATTTTCAGGAATCAAATAGGTCCATGGAACAGGTGTTCTAGACGGAAAGAGAAGCAAAAGCAATGAGGACTACTTTTCAGAAAGCAGTTACTTCTTCATTAAAAGATGAAATTGGAAAAAATAAAAAATTATCTATTTCTGAACAGATGAAAGGGGATATAATGATAAAAGTATGGGAATCAAAATTAGCTGAATATAAAAGAATCACAAAAGAAGTTAACGAAAACTGTCAAGGAATCTTTAATCTCATTGAAAAGGATTCATTAAATATTGGGGCAGATGGTTGTTCTCGGATATTAGGCGAAATCAACATTGCCAGGCATTAGTTGAAGTCAAGAGAAGAGCTTGAAGAAAGGAAAGAAGAAATTTCAAACATTAAATTGGTCAACATTACAAAAATAAATAAGTGGATGATAGCTTCAAGTTTAAGGTTGAAAAATGTTAAATTCACAGAGAAAATGATAGAAAGTCAGTTGCCAGATTTACAGAGAATTTTTTTCTCTTACGAAGCAAATGAGATACCTGAGGCTCCCAGGATCTTAGTAAACTTTTTGGACAAATGTGTTCAATGCATTGAAGCAGAGAAAGAAAGTTCGTCAACGCAAATTTAAAACTTTTAAAAATGTTTTTATTTATTAGAATTTTGAAAGAAATTGTAAACGATTGTCGAAAACTTTGTTAGGAACCAAATATCAATATAACATAGAAAAACCTCATAAAAAGTACTCAATGCCTTGAAAAAGAGATAATTTCAGATAATAAGCCTCTTCGAGGGGGCAACCTCCTTTTACCCCACT
>JZKD02S2340523.1:159215-219307 GCA_000966675.3 Picea glauca
TCTTTCGGACTTTTTTATCAGAGTAGGAGAAATTTTGTATTGACTTTGAAAATCATCAAATGATTAAATTCAGTTAGGTTAGTTTTCATAGTTTTTGTCTCTGACTAAAAATGGTTAGGTTTGAGTTAATTCTGAATATCTTTAGTTTCTTAACAGTTTGTCTGAACTTTTAAGCTTGCTCAAAAGAAGATCCCCTGAAAATATTTTTCCCTTTTCTTCTCTACAGACCGAGGGGTTTTGAAGGTTGAGAAAACTTGGTCTAGAATAATCAAAACAAGTTGACAAACCCCTATTATAAAATTTTACACAGATCAACACCCCTGATATATTAAGTATCACTGATTTCCCCCGCTTTGTAGGTATAAGCTAACTATAAGACATATGGTGAAAGGAAATTCATAATTGATTGCCCCCATCTAGTCCTACAAACGATGAAAGGAAATTCATTTAAATGATTGCCCTTGTCTAAATATAAAATAAATAGATAACTTCACCGGAGTACTGAACAGTCCTGCTGGCAGTGAAGCAATGTCTGAGCATAAAATTAGCACTCGAAGCTGTGAAAGGAAATTCAGTAAAAAGAGATAGATAACTTCACCGGGGTACTGAACAGGCCCACTGACAGTGAAGCAATATCTGAGGTGTCTGTAAGGTTGTCATACTTATCTATAACTCTATTCTAGTTATCAATTTTTCAAAACCGAATATTCATCTTAAGTCGAAATAGAGCTTCCCATTTAAAAAATTATAAATTTTATTTCGATTGATGCAAGATGAAATGTTCAATAATCTGTTAAGTTTCCAAAAGATTGTTCTAATCATCTAAATACTAACTCGATTTTAGAACGTGAAGGAGAGTTTTGAAGAAGACTATAACTGAGTTTCAAGTAAATAAGGAGTTTTGAAAAGGTTTTCAAAGACTTTATATAATCTCTTTTTCTTCTCTTTGATCATTTTATCAGAGATAAACACTTGACACCATTTACCCAATGAAGGCACTGAGTCTACATGTTCTCCTCGTCCCGCAGGGAGAGGAGGTCCCCAGTTGGAGCCTATGTTGAAACATATCTTGAATTTTTTATGCTTAAGGATAAAAGATTTGTAATTTTTTAATCCTTGCGTTTTTCGGATTTCTTCAAACAAGATTTTCATCACCTATAAATTCGTGATGCCTTTATTTATTTATTTTTTGAAAAAACCAACAGAAAAAATCTAAACATATATAAGTTTTCAATTTTTTTTTGAAAAAAATCATTTAAAACAAGCAATAATTTTAAGTATGCGATTTTTTCATTCAAATGTTAAAGATATCGGGATTCAGGGTTCGACGTAAACAAATTTTTAATGCAAATCAAATTGCGAAACCCCGATCCCCGATTTCCCGATACTTTAAAACTTAATTAAAACAATAATTACTTAATTTTCGTTTAAAAAAGATTAAATTAATCACAACACGATATCGAGATTCGCGGATTCAAAATGAGAATATATTGTGTCATCGTGTTTCACGATTTTCCGATGTATAAAACCCTGATCCATAGTTTACGGTAAGTTAACTAATCTCGTTTAAACCTAAATCATGATTAAAAGAAATGCGTCGTTGTAATTTCGCGATTTCAGGATTCGCGATTCCATGAGAACACGAACTCATGTCATCAGATTTTTCGAAATCCTGATTTCCGATTTTCCGATTGACGAAATCCCGAAAAGGTCTAATCTCGATTAATTAACATACTAAAAGCATTTTAATTTAAATTAATACATCACAATTTTGACAATCGGGGTTCTTCGATGACATATTTCCTCGACATCAAAAGGGTCGAAACTCCGAAAATCAGGTTTTCAAATTTAACTCAAAATTAACGTTAATAATTCACTTTTTAAACAGTTTTAAAGTTAATCCTTTCTTGTGGTCATTAATGCATCGTGGTATGATTAAGTATGTTTCTCATTTATTCGAAAATGACGAGAAATCCAAGGTACACACATTAAATACATATCCTCAAAAATCTTTTTTGCATTATGACGTTTTATTTTGTGATAGAGGTACGATTCTCACTAGGAGTAAGATATATTCAAATTAAAAGATCGAACGTCTATATTTCCATTTCAAAGCTAATTCTTCTCATCCACTCTCTGTGAAAGATTTTCAAGCTTAACGGAGAGCTATGGAACCCAAAAAAGCTCCAAAGAAAAACGAAGACCAGCAAGAAGGTGATATTATTTCTGATACTACTCCACTCGGCGTACACTCCGTCAAATCATGGACTAGAATTTCTGAAAAGCTAGAGGATGAGCTTAAATATGCAGCCCCTGATTCGGAAAATCACCACCAAGATATTGTCGAGTCTGAGCTTCATAAGGTTGTTGCGCATCTGAGACTTGTGTCATATACCGATATGATTGGCTGGGATCTGGATAAAGTGGATATCCCAACAAGAAGCATTCTGAATGAGCAAGGAGTTTTCATCGGCTCATTAAGGCCCGAGCACATTCAAGTAATGTATAAGCTCTCACCCAATTATAGACACACCTTTAATTCTGAGTTTTTAGCCGAGTTTCAAAGAAAAGAATGCATTGAAGCGGGCTAGACATACCCTGACATGATTAAAGGATGGGCCAGGGATGAAAATAAGTTTAGGGCCGATGTACATGGGATTTATGCCATAGCTTCCTTAAACGGATATATGGTTTATGTAGCAATGATGTTATGTAGACTTTTCGGGAGAAAGGATCCTTGTCACTTTCATGTAGACTGGACACCTTTCCTAGAGGAAGTTTTGGAAGGACACAATTTTAACTGGCATAAAATTTTGTCAGATAACCTCACAAAAGAGGTTGTAAGGTATAAAGAATCCAAGTCAAAAGGACAACCAGTGTCATTTTATATGTCTGCTTATATTATGGATGCCATTTGTTTTATGACTCCTTTTCCATTAATGAATTGGAGTTGGAATGTTTCTTGCCCACAACTTGTTCATAAATACCACTCAACTCTTTGGGAAGAAAATGCAAAAGATTTTTTTTATGATGTATGTCATTATGTAATTATCCCTCTGCACAAAATATTCTTTGGATGCGAACCTCCTCGCATTTCTAACGCAGTCATAGAAAACCTCAAAACAATTGCCGACTAGTTTATTGAGGGAATTTTTTCCTATGTTAGGGTTTATGGTTGTTCTATTCTACCTCACACACTCCTGAAATTCTTACCAGATAGATTGGTATGTAGAGAAGTGGCTTATCAGTTATCCAAGGGTGGTATTGGGTTAGAATTAAAAGCCCTTCAGAAAAACTCATGGCCATCTTTCCCTGTTCATATTGGGAAATTTACTTTATCAAACATAGGTCAAAATAAAGCGGAGGCCGAGTCATTGGAGGAAGTTAATCTAGTAGACATCGAGCACAGGAAACATGACCCTTATCAAATAATTAGTCGGCATTACATACATTGTAATTTGAAAGCTTATGAACATGAAGTTTCTCGTTATGATGATATTTTCAAAGATGTTAAATATTATGAAGAAGTGTAGAACAGAGTACAATCCTTGTCACCTGACTCACAGGCTGGGTTTACATCTTTTCAAAAACACAGATGAAGCTGCCTACCGAAGATTTTACAAGGTGAAATGTCGACTTCATTGCCAGAACAGGAAGAAACCCCTCCAGGGTTTGAAACTGATACTCAGGATAAGTCAAGTAACAAAGATAAGTTGAAAAATCCTGAAATACCTCCTCAAAACACAGAGGGTTCTCAGATAAAAGAACCATGGACAGAAAAGGGAAAAGGACTGGAAACAAGTCCCATAATTCTTGATGATATTCCAGAAAAAATTGGAGGAACTGCTTCAAAGTAACTTGGCAGTCCTATCACAACTTTGACTCCACTACAGTCTACTTTCGGAACCCCTCATGAAGGATTTCTATACGTCAGTGATCTGGAGCCAATTTCAAGAGATGAAATACCCTCATCTGATTATTGTTTTAGCAAAAAGTGAAGAGTTGTTTTGAAACAGGAAATTCATCCTGTAAGAGAAAGATTGATTAAGAAGCATAGAGTTATTATTGATGGGAGAAACTCAAGGATGGAGAATTCGCTAGAGAGTTAGCAGGAACAATGGGTGCTATAGCATCAGCTAATACATATTCTGTAGGAAACATAACAACTATGCTTGAACAGAAAGATCAAGAAATAACCCAGTTGCAAGACAAACTGAAGGAAAATGAAAGAATTATTGGCTGGGGAATACAGAAGGGTCTAGAACAAGCTAGACTCAAAGATATAAAAGAAATCCAAAAGTTGAATAAAAACTTGGATGAGGCAAAACATATGATACGGATCAGTCAAGAACAGGTTCAAAAGCTGGGCGAAGAAAATAAATTTCTACAAGATAAGATTATTTCAATTACTAACCAGGTAATTGAAATCGAACATTTCAGGACACAAGCATCAAATAATCCAGAAGAGGAACAACAAAAAGTATTCTGCAATTTAATCATTTCAGGATAAATGCAAAAATAGAAGAGGAACAACAAAAAGTATTCTGCAATCTAGAAATAATCCAGAACTATTTTCAGGAATCAAATAGGTCCATGGAATAGGTGTTCCAGAAAGAAAGAGAAGCAAAAGCAGCGAGGACTACTTTTCAGAAAGCAGTTACTTCTTCATTAAAAGATGAAATTGGAAAAAATCAGAAATTATCTATTTCTGAACAGATGAAAGGGGATATAATGATAAAAGTCTGGGAATCAAAATTAGCTGAATATAAAAGAATCACAAAAGAAGTTAACGAAAACTGTCGAGGAATCTTTAATCTCATTGAAAAGGATTCATTAAATATTGGGGCAGATGGTTGTTCTGGGATATTAGGTGAAATCAACATTGCCAGGCATCAGCTGAAGTCAAGAGAAGAGCTCGAAGAAAGGAAAGAAAAAATTTCAAATAATAAATTGGTCAACATTACAGAAATAAGTAAGTGGATGATAACTTCAAGTTTAAGGTTGAAAAATGTTAAATTCACAGAGAAAACAATAGAAAGTCAGTTGCCAGATTTACAGAGATTTTTTTTCTCTTTCGAAGAAAATGAGATACCTGAGGCTCCTAGGATCTTAGTAAACTTTTTTGAAAAATGTGTTCAATATGTTGAAGCAAAGAAAGAAAGTTCATCAACGCGAATTTAAAACTTTTAAAAATGTTTTTATTTATTAGAATTTTGAAAGAAATTGTAAACGGTTGACATTATTTTATGTAACCGTAATATTAGGGAGTTGGTTAGTTACCAACAAGAAAATTTGATAGAAATGTATAAATATAGTTTCAAAAGAGGGAGCAAGGGCTTCAGAAATTTTGGGAGATAGTCATTTTGTAAATTCAGTTTTGAAGTTCATCGGAATATAAATCGCAAACAAGATTCTGGATCCTGCAACTTTGTAACTATGTTTCTTCCCCTGTTTATCATGCTTTGTTAAATTTTCCTTTTAAATTGTTTTTCTAACAAGTAAATCAATTTGATTTTATATACATTGTTGTTTATTATTTCAGATTGGTTTGGATGTTGAACATATTACAGTCTTTCCTATGAAATTACTTTAGTAATTTTAAGACCTGTAAAACCTTCTGTTCCTTAATATTTAACTCTGTTAGAAATCTTGTTTTTCTTTCATCATCGTTAATTGAAATATAAGATTCTTTCTCAATAAAAGACTTCTATTTCCCTGTATTGTGTTTGGTTGTTTACAATTTCAAAATTGTTACAAAACCAGGAAACGACCTTGAATGTGATTTTACATTACTGTTATAAATTTTGAAACTGTTTTCATTGATATCATCTCTGGAAGTCTGAAGTAACCAATTGATTAAAATCCCATTTTATAAACCTTTTAAACTTTATCATCCATGACTGTCCCTAATAGCAGACAACCTAACGTAGAACCGGGCCTTCGGGATCAAACCAGCATTGCCCTAAGTTTATTTAATACTATTTTACAAACAACGACCAATAGGGATGAACTAGAATGATCATGGGCTGCTATTGAATGTGACATTAACATCCAAGAGAAACAGGAAGCGAGACAGAGACAGTTGAGAAACTGAATCTGCTCTGACCTTTATTTAATTCTTTAATTCTAAATCTTATCTTTAAATCATTTTCGGATGCCTTGATGGTATGTTTTATAGCCTTAAAACATAAACTCAGGAACAACACCTAGTTCAATATGAAGGGATATTTGCACGAGAAATCCCCATATGGTGAAATATTCAGGGGAGTTAGATGTTATGAGGAGGTTCTGGACATATTCCAAACCTTTCCCTTGGATCAACAGGTTGGTTTTCTTAGTTTTCAAAGTCATAGGAGAAACAGTCTACCAAAGTTCCTACAAGGAGATTCAATAGCCACTCTTCCTTCACAAGAAGCCATCCCTACAGGTTTTGAATGAGGTCACTCTGGTAAACACAAATTTGTATAAATCCTGAAGAGCTCATTCATAAAGAAAGGAAAAGAGGTACCTCCTTCGACGCCAACCACTCCTGTTGTCACCTCAAATCCAATAGAGCAACATCATTCCACAGAGATTTCTACTCCCATTACATCGCTAAACCCTCTATAGTCCACCTTTAGAAATCCTAATTCCTAAATTATTTTTGTAAGTGATCTTACCCCCATCTCACCCAAAGAGATGCCTCCTTCGGATTTATTTTTTAGTAAAAAACTGAAGGCCATTAAGAAAAGAGAATCACACTAGAAAGATGGAGTGATAGTTAAAAGGTAGAGAATGGTGTATGACGGGAATGACCGAGACGATACAGAATTTGCAAAAGAAGTTGCAGGTTCGTTAGGTGCTTTTTCCACTGCCAATCAATGGTATGTGGACAATTTGGCCGAAAAACTATGAGAGAAGTGTTTGTTGGTAGAACAATTACAAAATAAGATATACATCACTGAATAGACTATTCGAGATAGAATGAGTCAAGACTTCAAGCAGATCAGGGCTAATGATCAACATCAAATTCAATAGCTTCGGGATAATCTTGACGAGCTCCATTAGATTTCACAAATAAACCAGGGTCTAATAACTCAACGTGATGAATTGATAAGATAACTGCAAGCTATATTGAAGGTGCTCGAAGGTTCCTCCATAGACATTTCGACCTTCCAAATTCAAGCGCTGGAAATAAATGAGAAATTGGGAGTTTCCCAACAAGACCTCTTTTTGAAGATAGATGTTATTCAAAAGTGCTACCAGGCAATGGATATTTCTTTGAAGGACATATACATCAAAGAAGAGAGACCCACTCGACCAGATTTAAGTTTCAAGAAGCCACCGTATTGGTACAAAAAGATAATGTCCCTGATTTTCCTTTGCTCTCCCTGTGTGAACAATTAAGAGGTGATATGGATCTAAAGGTCTGGGAGACAAACATGGCAGAAAGAAAAAGATTTGCCATAGAAGTATAAGAGGCTTTCCTAGAAGCGTTGTCGTCATTATACAAAGGACTAATTGACCTTAAGGGAAGTGATATCACGAAATCTCTGGGGAAAATTGTTATAGAAATGAACCAACAAAACTCCTTAAAGATCAAAGAGGAAACTTTGGAAGCCATTCAGAAAATGAGCTAGATTGATCTTCTTAAAATCAATAAGTGGTTAGTGAATCCAAGATTTCAATTACATGCCACAACTCAAGAAGTGAAAAGAATCCAAGAAAGGCTACCTCAAGTAGAAAGGAAATTATTCACTTTTGAGGTGAAAGAAACAATTGAGACTTCAAGGATGGTAGTGAAATTGCTGAATAGATTCCATAAGTGTATTGACCATAGAAAAACAAATATAGCTGGAAGAAGGTAGAAAAATATCAACATTCTTTTTTCCTTTTCACCCTCTTATCTTAAATTTTCAAACAACCATCTGTCTCGTTCACTCTCATTCTAAACTCCCTCTTACCTCCATTTCATTATCATTCTTTCCATGGATGGTTACTTTTCCTATGTCTGTTATCCATTCCTTGATGAGCCATGCAGAGTTATCCATTTGATTATCCTTATCCCTCAAAAAAAATGTTTCTCCCAGCAGGTTAAGAGACAGAAGAAAATGCCAACAAAGCTCTTCGAATTTTACACATTGTTGTCTTATTTCAGATATATGGTATTTTAATTAAATATTGTAAGAAGTCCAACCATTTTGAGTTGTGACATAGTTTGTATAAGTACATAGATTCAAGATATATTCAAGCTGGCTTGTTTCCGGATGTAATAGATAAAACTCTCATTTTTGAGTATTAATATAAGTGCAGACAAAGATTCCAAATTATGTTAAGTTTGAGTTATGTGCTTCTTAGGTATTTCCACATCTCCAAATTTTATTATGTAATTCCTTGATAAGAGATTGATTGAAATTTAGTATCACAACTATCATAATCATATTATATCATCGATTCGTTAAGTAAGTAATTTTTGCTCTGTATTTAATGTAAGTAATACAAGACCTACAAGCTATTTGAATTACTGCATCTCATATCTTGTTGAAGGGTGCAGACTTTGCTTTATTCTACTGCAAACAAGGTGAGACTCATCTACCATTGATTCCTATCTTTTTTAAATGGTTTTGTAAGTTTCTCCCACACCATTTGATATCATAATTGTGACTCAGAAAATGAAATATGACCTATGTACTATCCTATTATTAATTTCATTTAAGGATCATTTATTATATAAGTAAAGGTATAAAAAACACTCTTTTAAAACATTCTCTTTAAACTTTCCTGATGCCTGACATAACTCTTTGAGCTTAAGTTTAATCTCACAAACAAAATCTTTTTGGCATCGTTGTCGGGGACGAAGAAACGAAGTTATTTTCCCTGGGAAAACAACAAGGTAAGTTTCTATCTTTGATGGTGAACAAATATTGAATACATAAGTAAGGCTAATTTTTATATTTCACTTGGCGACTCCACCATAGACAAAACTGGCATTTGGTCGAAAGAATACTAGAAAAAATCCATACAGTAAGCATACCACACCAGTGTCAGATCTTGAAAAGTTGTTAAAACCAAAGGGATACCTCAAACAAATTGTTGCATCAACAGGTAAAGTTTATCAACCCAAAGTTACACAAGTTAATGATAAGGTTCCAATTGAAGAACTAATCCCTAAATAAAGTTATAAACAAATCCATTATGTAGAGACATCAACTAGTGAACCTGAGGCTAAATTCGAAGATCCAAAGGTAATTGTTCCCGAGATAAAAGTTGAGATTGATTTAACATATACTTTTACCAACGAGAATAAATAATATCATTCAATACATGTCATCATTGACACTCTGTTGGGTATACCCTCTTCCAAATTGAAGGTTTTAGTTTCTTGAAACTCTGAAGAATATACTTTATACCCTGATTCACCCCCAATTGGTTCTCCTATATATACATCTTGTAAGTATGAGGAAACCAGTCCACATTTCCCTTTTCCTCATCTTTTAGATTTTCCATCTCGTAATCGCCTTTTTCTAGAACTTCCTTCACCACATCCCAAAGTAGTCGAAAGATCACCACTTCAGTCCCTCGAAGTTTTTGAGAATCCCCTATTTATCCCCTGAAGTTCGTCTCCTAGACTTCCAGTGGTTGGTGCTGGTGGCGATAAAGGCAGAGGAGAAGGTAGACAAGGTCAAGGATAGGCTCCACCTCCTATAATCTTTGCCAAGGTAGCTGCTAGGTATGCTCTCTTGGTCCTCTCTGCCGTCCTTTGTGATTTTCCCAAAAATTATATGAAAAACCTACCAAAATTTATGGGGGAAGGAGATTTAACCACAACTGAACACATAGCCTTTTTTTATCAGTTTGTTGATATCCTTGGCATCGAACACAAAGATGTTTACTCAAGGTTGTTATTACAAACCTTTGAAGGACAAGTGAGAACCTGGTTTCGAGGACTCCCGATAGGTTCTATATTGTCATATGATGATCTACAAAATGCCTTTCTAATACAATGGGGAGAGAAGAAGGACCATCTCTATTATTTGACTGAATTTGGGGATTTAAGAAAAGATAATTATGAATCAGTTCTTTAATGTAATCAAAGGTTTAACAAACTATACGACAAAATCCCAGCTAAAATCAAACCCTCTCAACCTATGACAAAGGTAAATTTTGCAAGGGCTTTTGAGCCTGCCTTTTCCCTCCTCTTATGAGAAGGAAGATCTTCCACTCTAGCAGGAATGCAAGATGATTCCATAGAAATGGAATCTAATATGATGCCATCCGGTAAATTAAAAAATAAGATTGAGATGGAAACCAAAGAACCTAGGTGTTTCAAAGAAAAAGCAGGACCCTGTAGATCTGGGAGGTCTGTAGAAGAAAAGATGTATGAGATGGCCAATATAATTAAAGTTTTGTCAAACAATATATCTAGGATGGAATTATATCAAGACAAACCTGATACTTACGTTAGGAATTAGTTCAAGACAAACCCCAACCCTTAGATATAGTAGAAACAAATAAAAAGTCAAGATCAAAAGATCCAATCCCCTTTTAAAACTGAAAATTTTATGCAGAGGGATGACATGCAACATTATGAGGAGTTAGAAGAAGATATGAACAACCTTCGTGATGACCATCTCAAGCATCATTTAACTAGACATGAATATGAGAAGTCTTTAGATCTAGAATCCCTGTTTAATAATGAGGAAAATATTAATAATATGGGAGACTCTGCCTATCAAGGGCTCGTCAACTCAATAATGGTTGAACTCCAACAAAAGTACGATTTAAGGCCCAAAGAAAAAAATCCTATGAATGTTCCACCGAAAAATATTTTGTCACGAAATAAAATGAATGAGGCAATAGTTACTAAACCGCTAACTAAAACACAAGTTGCTCGAACAAAACCAGTTGAAACAAGAGGACTGCAAACTAAAAAACCGAAAAATGCAGAAGCAAAAGTTCCAACCAGAGAAATCGAAAAAGCAATCTGAGGTTTTAGTTTAGAAAACGAACTTAATAATATTAAAATCCCCATGCATCTAGTTGAACTTGCAAAAAATCTGATTTATAAAAATAAAATTGCTAAAATGATAAATTTTTCTAACATTGAATGTGATGCAGATGTTATCAATCTACAAGACGAAAGACCTACAATCATGTTTGGTCCGCACATCGAAAACACTAAGGATTTTGTTGCTCTATTTTATATTACACTAACTGTTCACGACCATTTACTCCAAAACTACATGTTATATTCTGGGGCCTCTCATAATTTAATGCCTAAAATTATCATGGAGAAATTGGGCCTTGAAATTACTAGACCTTATCAAGACTTGTACTCGTTTGATTCTAGAAAAGTTAAGTGTATTGGCATGATTAAGGATCTGGTAGTAAATCTTGCTCAGATCCCTGTAAAAAGTGTCCTTATGGATGTGGTCATTGCTGATGTCCTTGCCAAGTATGGTGTGATTCTATCCAGTTCTTGGGGAGCCAAATTGGGAGGATTAGTTCAGCTAGATATTACTTATGCTACGATCCCAATTTTCGGTGGAGAATTAATGCGACTGTAAAGAGAAACTAGACTGGTGTATATTGTAAGTGACCCAAAAAAAACCAATAATTACCCAGTCTATGTTCTTGATAAGGACTTAGGAAATTTTATATTATCTATAGATGGTGATTTCAAAGAATGTACATAAGAAGAAAATAAAAAAATAGAAAAAATAAAGAAAAATGTAAATAGTAGAGAAGGAATGTGAAAATTGTTTTTTGATGGCGCTTCATCCTATGAAGGAGTAGGGGATGGAGTGTTATTGTAGTGCTAAGAGATGATTACATTATTCCCTTCTCATATAGATTATAGTGGGATATTGATTATACAAATAATGTCTGTGAATATGAAGCTCTAGTCTTAGGATTGGAAGCCGCTAGGAAGTTAAAAATTGAACATCTGATAGTTTATGGTAATGCAGAGATCATTGTGAAGAAAATAAAACAACAGTATCAAGACAAGCATCCAAGGCTGAGGTCATACAGAAATTGCGCCTGGGATTTGATAGAGAATTTATTCTCATCCTTTAACATTCATTTCATTCCCATAATGGAAAATCAACAGGCTGATTCTTTAGCCAAAGTTGTTGCTACCTTTGTACCACCTACTATCCTAAAACTGAAATATCACATCAAACTGAGACACAGGCCTTCGATCCTAAAAAAGTTTTAGCACAGGCAATTCTTTGAAGACAAAGAAAAAATTAAATAGTTCTTGGAGATGATTGATGAGTTTTCTCAAACGCACATAGATCAGGAAAACCAAAATGATCCTACTTGGATTATGCAAGAAGGGGAGAACCAAGAAAAATTCCAAGACAATATTGCAAACCACCGTATTCTCGTGCTTAAGAACAATCATATTCCTAGAGGCATGATCCCCTTAGAACGATTGTTTGACCAGGATGACATACCTTCAAAGTATACCTTACATCCCCAACCCTAAGAAGTTGAAGATTGTAATGTAGAAACTAATGAAGATTTGAAGATGGTCAAGATATCAAAGTACCTCCCGACCCAAATGAAAGGTAATTATGTTGAGTTGCTTATAAAGTACAAGGATATTTTTTCTTGGTCTTATGATGATCTGAAAAATTATGATACATCTGTCATTGAACATAATATTCCTTTAAAACATGACATCAAACCTTTGAGGTAGAAAATTAGGCAGATAAACTCGATCCTCCTTCCAGTGATATAAAGGGAAGTCAAGAAACTTCTCGATGCAAAAATTAGTGTTCCACTTAGGTATTTCGAATGGGTAGCGAATTTAGTCCCCATCAAAAAGAAAAATGGTGAAATAAGGGTCTGTGTAGATTTCTGAAACCTAAACCGGTCGTCCATCAAAGACAACTACCCACTCCCGAAAATGGATCATGTTCTAGAAAAGGTAGTTGGTGCTAACATGATGTCCATGATTGATAGTTTTTCCTGATACAATCAAATATCTATCCATGAAGACGACAGAGAAAAGACTGCATTTACCACTACATTTACTGAAAATTTCCATTTGGTTTGATGAATCCAGGGGATAGTTTCCAAAGGTCAATGGACATTGAATTCTTTGGTGAGAAAGAAAAATTCCTTGTTATTTATCTTGATGATTTAACTATTTTTTTTAACTCTGATGCAGAACATCTGCTACACCTCAGGAAGACTTTCGAAAAATGCAGAAAGTTCGGCTTGTCTCTTAATCCTAAGAAATCACATTTCTCTATGCAAGAAGGTAAGCTCTTGGTTCATATAGTTTCAAAATAAGGAATCAAGGTTGACCCAAAATCAGTAGAGGCTATAGACACAATTAATATTCCTAGGAAAAGAAAATAAATTCAATCTTTTTTAGGAAAGATAAACTTTTTGAGAAGATTCATTCCCAATTTTGCTGAAATAATTTAAATGATTACATATATGTTGAAGAAAGACAACGAAGTGAAATGGAATGTTTAATCTAAAGTATCATTCGAGCACATCAAGAATTCCATAGGAGAAGAACCGGTGTTAGAAAATCTAGACTATACAAAGGAATTCTTGATCTTTTCATTCGCTTCCGAACATACTGTTGCAGTGGTACTCCTGCAAAAGAACGAGGAAGGATTCGAGAAACCTATAGCTTTCTTCATCAAAATCCTCAGGAATGAAGAGTTAAGGTACGATATAGTTGAGAAGCAAGCATATGCAATGGTGAAGGGTCTCAAGGATTTCATGACATATGTGTTTCATTCCAAAATAATCACTTACGTTCCAACAAGCATTGTTAAAGACATCTTGGTTCAACTAGACAGTGATGGAAAGAGAGGTTGGTGGTTAGATAAAATTAAAGAATTCGATATAGAAGTAAAGCCGATCAAACTAGTCAAAGGTCAAGGCCTGGCGAAACTGTTAGCCGAATCGAATTTCTAGGCACTCGGGATAAATCACCTGGAATCAGATGGATATCTCCTGGATATAGAGGAGCTTGATGATCAAACACCTACGATTCAGATTGAAGATAAGTTTTCTTCCTCTGCTTGGTATTGTGATATTTTTTCATACCACCTTACCCTTTAGTACCTGAATGGCACGACTCTGTCCAAAGAAAGAACTTTGAAGTTGCATGTAATTAAATATTGTATTATTGAGGGCCATCTATATTGGAAGGATCCTGTAGGTGTCTTTTTATGTTGCTTAACAGAACTTGAAACAAAAAGTGTCATAAATGAATTTCATGAAAGAGTGTGTGGAGGACACCACACTTGGAGGGAAACAACCTACAAGATTTTAAGAGTTGGATATTATTGGCCAAAGTTATTTACTGATGTGAATGCTAAGGTTAGAACCTGGAACTCTTGCCAATTGTTCTTTGGTAAGAAAAATCTCCCTTCACTACCTTTAATCCGAGTCAAAGAAGAATCACCCTTTCAACAATGGGGTCTAGTTTTCATCAGAGAAATCCATATGTAGTCAAGCACCCAAAATAAATGGATTTTAACCACTACCGATTACTTCATGAAGTGGGTCGAAGTCATTCCAATTTGGAATGCTACAAATTCGGTGGTAATAAACTTCTTGTAAGAGAATTTCCTATCGAGATTTGGCTATCCTCGAAAAATAGTGACTGACAACGCCCAAGTTTTCAAATCGATGGCAATGGTCAATTTTTGCCAAAAATACAACATTGTGGTAGGATATTCTACAACCTATTATCCTCAAGGGAATGGGTTGGCCGAATCATCCAACAAGAAGTTGATGATGATAATAAAAAAAGTGTTGAAAAAAAATAAGAAGGCTTGGCACTTTCACTTGAAATACACCTTATGGGCGAATCAAATCGGCACCAAGAAATCAATAGTATGTCCCCTTTTCAAATGGTTTATGGTACAAATATTGTCCTTCCTATCAATCTCGCTCTTCCTATGATGAATCTTTGGTAGGATGAAAATGAAGAGCTAAATGACATTACAAGAAGGATAAATCAAATAATTGAAGTCCAGCAAAATAGGGCCGAAGTAGATGACAGACTTCAAAAGTACCAAGATAACATGAAGGCCCTCTTCAATAAAAAAGATAAAGACAAGGAGTTTCTCCCTGGTGATCTAGTTTTGAAGTAGGATGCTAGGAAAGAAGATGCGGGAAACATGGCAAGTTCGACCATCTTTGGTTTGGACCATTCAGGATTGCAGCTGCTGAAGGGAAAAATTCCTTCTTACTGGAAAACCTCGACGGAAAAATCCTTGATTCTCCTATCAACGGGCGTTACCTAAAACATTTTATGCAATATTCATATTTCAAATTCCCATTGTACATACCGGTTTAGATTGACGTTGTTTTTTGTTTCAATTTGTAGTTTTATTTTCCTTTTGTAAACTATCCAAATTTTACTTTTTTTTTTGTAAATAAACCAAGTTTACTTGATATCATGAAAGCAAAATACAAAACCATATGTACCACATGTCATTTCTATTCTGTGGAATTTTCTTACATTTCCCATTTTTGTTCCCATGAAGAATACTTACTCTCTGTTGAGAGATAAGGATGTATCAAAATCCAACACTCAGTTTTCAAAACGTTTTCTTTCTCTCAAATAGGTGACAAATTAATGATTTTCTTGATTGAAAATACAAAGAAAATATGAGGTATGAGGTCCTGCCCCACTAGTCCAAGCTTAAATTTTAAATAAATATTATTGGATGTAAAGGGGGCTTCAGTCTTATAGATATTGTCGCATGTTCAGAGCTCAGAAAAGTATGAATATTACAGATTAATTCTGAATCCTTCTCTAAATAAAATGAAAATGAAATAAACAAATAAATAAAATAAGAATAAAAAGGTATTGAAAGGAAGTTAGAGAATCAGTAAACAAACTTGTGTGGGAATGAGATTGTTTTGCATCAGACCCTCTGAGTCTTCTTTCTGTTTTATATTTCCTATCCATGAGATTTTATTCTCTTCTGATTTTCACTACCTTTTCTTAGTCTTCATAGAAAGAAAGAATTTCACCTTGACTCTAAAAACTTAAAAACATATCTTCAAAATGAGATTAGGCAAAAATATTTATGTTGCTCTGATTTTAACTGAAAGAAAGTATGTCTAGGCTAATATTGATAACCTTAGCTCTTCTATTTGGTTTTAAACTGACTAATTTGATCAAGGTTGATCCCTGAAATTCGAAATAGCTATAAAATATTCCCTAGAGGCGAAGGTGTATTGAAGATTGGAAGAAAATTAGTTTCAGAGCATGCTTAAAAAATTATGACAGACCTTCCTTTTAAAAAAAATAAAAAATAAAAATTCAAGAAGATATCATCCCTTGTATGATACATACAGATTGATTTACCCCACTTAAAAATATTTAAAATATAAGACAGTCATTGAAGGGAAATTCATAATCCGATTTCCCCCATCTAGTCCAAGACAAATGGTGAAAGGAAATTCGAAATTTGATTTCCCCCATCTTGTCCAAAAAGAGATGATGAAAGGAAATTCATGTAATGATTGCCCTCATCTCAGTAAAATGAAAAAGTTCTATTTGAAGTGGTGAAAGGAAATTCAATGGGAGAAGTAGATAACCTCACAGGGGTACTGAACAGGCTCGCTAACAATGAAGCAATGCATATGATATATGTATGTTTGTCATACAAATCTACATGACATACTCTGACATCTAGTTCTCTTTCTGGTAATATTTACATTCTGAACCAACAAGGGATTCCCTAAATAAATTGTTACATCTACTCAACCTTGATGTAAACGAATTCAGTCAAATTTTGATATTCTGGTTAAGGTCATTTTGATTATCTTGAACAAATCCCAACTCGGTTTCAGGAAAGGGAAATTTTAAATAACCTAACTTGAGATCGATAGTTGGGGATGTTTTGAAGGTTTTATGAGGTTTGGTTGAAGTTCATTTTTTTCTCTGTATGATTAAATCCTCAAGGTTTTTTCTAGAAATGCAATAATGCCTCCATTTGCCCAATAAAGGCACTTGGTCTACTGTTCTTCCGAGTCTCACAGGGAGACACAATCCCCAGATGGAGCCTATGTTGGAACACATACCATTCTGAACTTTTGAGATTTATATTCTTCACCTCCTGAAAATATAATCTCTCCCAAAGAAAAGGTAACTTAGAAAATAACTTTCAAGTTTTAAATCAAATTCATTTCTAGTTAATTAGTAATAAGGCGCACATGATATCCGTAATTGATGAGTTTCCCTTTTTTATCGAATGACCCTAATACCTTCGGAGTTCTGGAGCTACCTAAAATTTAAAGAGGCAAATCACTAAAGGTCGCTTCAGAGCTTCGCGCTTTGGGCGTTTCGATAAGTCTTGACGATAAAAAAATTTGAAACCCCGAAACCCGAAGGTATCTACTCTCGAATTTTCCTAAACTTTTTAAAGACACAAGTCGTAGGACACGTGTATATTTTGAGTATTCTCTTAGTTGACACGTGGCACCCATTTGTGAAATTTTTGTTTGGAGATTCATATGATTCCAAGTAACACGTGTCACCTCCCTTTTTTCAACACGTCATCTAGAATGACGTCATATAACAAATCACTATAGAAGATGATCCTTAGAGAATTTAACAAAGAATGAATCGACGAATCACCAAAATATCAAAATGCCGAGGTATTTGAATGTTTATCCTGTATCATATGCTAAAATCTCCGAAGTCTGAATTTTTGAAATCCTTAAAATTGAATATGATCAATTAAGACTTAAGATCGATTACCAGATAATTAATAGCTTCATAGTTTCAGGTTTCTATAATTCCCTCTCGTGATACATTAAAATTTCTTGAAGTCCAAACTTCCGAAACACTTGAAGTTAACACACCTTTTTTAAACATGATTAATGAAGGTTTTAAAGACGATTATTTAGAGACTAATCATTTTCGTGGATTCAGGATTCGGGAAGTTCCCACTCTGTCACATCCAAAACTCCCGAATGTGAACCGTCAAAGTGGTTGATGGAATTTATGAGTAATTAAGGATAATGATTCCAACTGGGATTGTGAATCGCCAGGTAAAAATTTCCATTAACGATAATAAATTTTCGTCGGTCAAGCTATATGAAAATCAATAAATTTGTTTGAATAAAGCACTTCAATTTCAAATTCATTTTTACCTTCCACAATTAGCAAGTTCTATCTGTTTGAAAGACTCATAAATTTTCTCTGCAGCAAATAACTTCACTCTGTTTCATTAGAAATTATGGCACCAAGGAAAATGGCGAAGAAGTCTAATGTGGCGGGCGAGGTTTCAAACCCAAATGCAGACGTTATATTAGACACCACACCACCAGTCACAGACAATGTTAAGACTTGGAAAAAGGTTTTTGAGATTCTAGAATGCAAAATCGTCAACTATTCAGAGGACTCCAGCGAGGAAGTAGATGACTCGTTTACAAGCAAACTCAGACACATAGCACAGTCAAAAATACACAAGGTAGCGTCACGGTTGAGGCTCATGCCATATAATGACATGATAAGATGGGATTTGGAGCACATTGACATCCATACCAGGAGTATCATCAACCATCATAAGGTTTTCATTGGATCTTTCCGAACAAAACATCTGCAAGTAATGTACAAACTCTACCGCAACCCTAAATATACATACAAATCTGCATTCATTCTAGAGTTCGAGTGAAGGGAATTTGTCCAATACACTAGGAGTGGTCATGATATAGTCAGGACTTGGTGGTGACACCCATAGAAGTTCAGAACCGACGCTCATGGTGTGTATGCCACAACATATATGGGTGCTCACATGTTGCATGTAGCTATGATGCTATGTCGACTGTTCGAGAAGAAGGGCCCTACACATTTATTAGTGGAATAGGTACCTATCATGAACGAAGTAGCCGAGGGATATACTTTCAATTGGGCCAAAATGCTACCAGATAACTTGGCCAAGGAAATTTCTAATTATAAAACAACAAAGTCAAAGAGATAGCCTTTCCCTTTTTACATGTCGGCACATATCATGGATGCCATTTGTTCCATGACTCCTTTCCCCTTGATGAGATGGAATTGGACCTTGGCTAGTGTAGAGCCCATCCAGTTTTAGCACTCCAAGTTGTGGAAGAAAGAAGCTAAAGATTTCTTTTGTGAAATCTTCCACCATGTTGTAATACCTATTCATATAGCCCTCTATGGTCACCCACCTCCTCAAATTTCAGTCAGGATTATGGGAAACCTACGAAAGATCGTAAATTGGTTCATCAAGAAGAATTTCTCCTACATCAGGGTTTTTTGTTGCTTGGTTCATCCTCATGCTCTCCCATGATTGTTTCCCGAAATACTAGTATGTAGAGAAGTGGCATACCAAACAATGACATGAGGCATTAGCAAGGAGCTGAAGGCAGCACAAAAAAAGGTATGGACGGCTTTCCCTATTCAGGTTGGCATGTTTTCATGACTGGATTTCGGTCATTCTAAAGTAGAAGCTATGAATTTAGAGGATGTCAAACTGGTTGACATCGAGTTCAAAAGAAACGACCCACTTAAGATAGTGGCAAACCACATGGACCAGTTCAATATGAAGTGATATTTGCACGAGCACTCCCCATATGACAAAATGTTCAGGAGAGTTAGATATTATGAGGAGGTTCTGGACAGATTCCAAACCCTACCCTCATATCAACAGGCTGGTTTTCTCAGTTTTCAAAGGCACAGGAGAAACAATCTTCCAGAGGTCCTACAAGGAGAGTCGATAGCCACTCTTCCTTCACAGGAATCCATCCCTACAGGTTCTGAACCAAGTCACTCTGGTAAACAAAAAGTTGAAAAAACACTGAAGATTTCATTCATAAAGAAGAGACAATACCTCCTTCGACAACAGGCACTCCTGTTGTCACCTGAAATACAACAAAGTAGTAATAGTCCACGGATATTTCTACACCCATTTAATTGCTAACCCCTCTACATTCCACCTTCGGAAATCTTAATTCCAAAAATATTTTTGTAAGTGATCTTACCCCCATCTCACCTGAAGATATGCCTCCTTTGGATTTCTTTTTTAGTAAGAAATGTAATGCCATTGTGAAGAGAGAATCACACTAGAAAGATGGAGCGATATTTAAAAGGGAGAGAATGGTGTATGAAGGGAATGACCGAGACGATGTAGTATTTGTAAAACAAGTTGCAGGTTTGTTAGGTGTGTTTGCCACTGCCAATCAATGGTCTGTGGAAAATTTGGCCGAACAACTATGACATAAGTGTCTGTTGGTAGAACAATTAAAAAAGCAGATATACACCATTGAACAGATTGTATGGGACATAATAAGTCAAGACTTCAAGAAGATCATGGCTAATCATCTAAAACAAATTCAAAAGGTCCAGGCTAATCTTGATGAGCTCCATCAGAGTTCACAAGTAAACCATGGTCTAATCACTCAATGTGATGAATTTATAAGACAACTGCAAGCTAGATTGAAGGTGACCAAAAGTACCTCGATAGACATTTTGGCCTTCCAAATTCAAGCATTGGAAATGAATGAGAAATTGGAAGCTTCCCAACATGACCCCCTTTTGAAGATATATGCTATTCAAAAGTGCCACCAGGCAGTGGATATTTCTCTGAAGGACATATACATCAAAGAAAGAGAGGACCACTTAGACCGAGTTAAGTTTCAAGAATCCATCATATTGGTATAGAAAGATAATGTCCTTTATTTTCCTTTGCTCTCCTCGTCTGAACAATTAAGAGGTGATATGGGTCTAAAGGTTTGGGAGGGAAATCTTGCAGAAAGAAAAAGATTTGCTAGAGAAGTAATGTTGGAGTTACTTCACACACATCTAAGATATATTTTTCCTAAGGTTTTTCCTTGTTTATTAGTCATAATTAGTCAATATCCAATCTCCTATATTTTAGGGGAGAATATTCCACCTGGAGAATATTCTCTTTGAGTTGACACTTCAGTTTGACTAGTTGAGTTGAGTTTAGATGTTGCATTGGTTTTATCACCATGAAACATTGGGATCATCACCATGATAATTTTAAATTTCCTTGGGATCATCACCAGACTAGTGCATTACCCTTGATTTCCTGAGTTAAGTCCTCACTACTCTCTATTCAGTCAGCTAACTAAAGACTAGTTGACTAGTTAACTCAACTAGGTGGCATTTCACTCACATAACTGCCTAAGAGACTAGACTAGGTGGAAGTTCACTCCTGTAAATGTTGGTGTGTGTTCATATCACTCTATACCACCACTATGGCTTATTGGTTCTCCTCCAGTGTGCACTCATTGAGTTATACATAGTATATCATGTGTAAATTATTCATTATTCAAATGGTTAATGAAGATTCTTTCATTCTTTCTCTCCTTCTTCTTCTTTCTCCAATTTTCTATGAAAATGTGTGTATTATTGTTTATATATATCTACTCTATGAAGGTTCAACACATTTACATGGTATTAGAGCCGATGGACTGCTAAGCAAAATGTACACCAAAATGTTTTGCAGGTACAAAAGATTGAAGACGGTGGAAAGATGGATTTCCAAAAAGAATTCGTTCTTACACCTTACAACTATTTTTCATGGAAGGAGAAAACAGCCATACATATATTAACTAGAGGATTGTACAAGTTAACCTTGAATATATATACATAACCGACATCATCCATATAAAAATCCAAGTATTTAAATCGCATGGATGAGGCACTTGAAACAATTTGCAGTCTTATTTCTCCCGATCTTCTTTTTCATATATCTTCATATACGACTCCCAATGAACCCTGGACCACCTTGGAAGGGATCTTTGGAAAATAGGATGATATGAGGGGACACATGTTGGAGGTGGAACTTCTCACATTGGATCCAAAAATCTTTGACAATATCCAAGATTTCTTTACAAAATTCAAGGATTCACTGTCGTAACTCAAACCTTGTAGGGTTGATAAATCGAAGGAGGAGAAAAAATTGGTTCTCACCATTCTCTCAAGGCTTGGTCTTGAATTCTCTATATTCGTATCCACATTCCATTATGTCAGATTTGCCTTTGGAGCCACCTAGAAGATGACTTCTCTTGAGGACTTTATCGAATCCTTGACACAAGAGGAAACCAAGCTCATCAACATGGGCACAATCAAACTCCCAAGGGCACATGTACTCACTGTGCATGATGGGAACCCAAAATATCAAAACTCTAAACATATAAACAAAAATCTCATGGAACACATCTGAAGAAGGAAGGGTACACAAAACCCTTCACCAATGCCTCCAGATCCAAAGGGGAAAAGGGAAGAAAATGGGAGAAATGCACGTACTGTCACAAAGGATTCCATTTGGAATTGGGATGCATGAAAAAACAAATAGATATGATGTCTCAAATACTTCAGAAAAACAACCTTGGATATCGCATCCTGGGGCATGCCAAGAAGAAGAAGCTAGAAGATATGAATTCCAAGAAAGGCAATTCTAACCATGCCTTGATTTCCATCAACTCCTCTCCCGATGCTTGGATAGTATATTTAGGATAATCACATCACATGGCTACCTCAAAAACAATATATTCTTCTTTGGATGCATGCAAAGGTTCTCCTATTCTGATGGGGGACAACTCTTCTGTCGAAGTCATCGGAAAAGGAAGGATTGAACTCACCAACGGAAGCTTCGAGAATGTGTTGCATGTTCCCAAAATTTCTATCAAACTTCTCTCTGTGTATCATATGATGAATTTCGGCACCAGAAAGAAATTCATATTCACACCAAATTCCATGGACATCTATGACATGCAAACCAACTCAAGGGTTGCTATCGGTGAGGTAAATCATCAGTCTAGATTGTATACATTTTTCGAATTCAGTGAGCCTAATTTTTCTTTACTGCTTACTCATGCTGATGAAAGTAGTAGGATATGGCACGAAAGGTTTGGAAATTTTAATTTCAATTACATGCAACAACTTAGAAAGAAAATATTGGTTGATGGTCTATTAGATATCCATTTCTCCAAGGGAGTGTATGAGGGATGTGTTCTCGGGAAACACCCTTAAGAGAAATTCAATAAGGGAAAGTCTCATAAAGAATATGCACCTTTAGATCTGATCCACAGTGACCTTATGGGTCCTTTTCTGCATCCATCGATCAACAAAAAGAGGTTTTTTCTCATTTTTGTTGATGATTTCTCACGTTTTAGTTGGATCTAATTTCTCAGGAAAAAATACGAGGTATTTCAACACCTCAAATATTTCAAAGTCTTGGTTGGGACACAGTCCAAAAAGAATATCAAGATCCTCTAAATTGATAATGGAGGAGAGTATGAAAATCATGAGATCCATGATCTTTTCCATGAGCCAGGGATCCAGTTGCAGCACACAGTTCCCTATACTCCGTAGCAAAACATAGTTGTTGAGCGGAAAAACAGATCTCTAAAGGAGATGGCATCTTACATGATGCATGCAAGGTCTCTACCACAAAGACTATGGGCCGAAGCAATTAATTGTGCAACATACATACAAAACATATATCCCCATCGATCTGTCAAGGCTAAGACCACATATGGGGCTTGGAGCGGCCTCAAATTGGAAGTGACCCACTTTCTCATTTTCGATTCACGTGCATGGGCTCATATTCCCTCTGAAAGGAGGAAGGCACTTGATCCACATAGCACTGAGTGCATTTTTTTTGGATACCCTGATAGTGTGAAGGGATATAGTCTTATTGATCTTTCCTTGGACCAACTCATCATTGAGCATAGTGCCCAATTTGAGGAAAGTGTCTCACATGCACCTCAGTAGATGCATGCAGACACCTTCATTCTTCCACCTGTCTGAGATGATGAGCATGCACATGTCGAATATTCTTCAGATGAGAGTTCTGATTCATAGGACTCATATGATTTAGATTCAGAGTTAGTACAGTTAGATGCAGATTCAGAGAATCCATATGTAGTTGTAGAACCAAAGAAGAGGCTGAAGTGGGTACATACTACTCTTCAGGATGCAGGGGATCTCATCAATGATCCAACCGACACTAGGAGGACTTGATATGATTTTGAGGAGCCTCTTGTTTCACTCACTGCCACTAAACCATTTCCTTCCAAGAATCTTTTCTTGGTTAAGTCTTCATATCCAGAGTCTTATGGCGAGGCTTCTAGAAATCCCTTTTGGGAATCCACCATGTAGGAGGAGTACAACTCCCTCCTCGAGAACCATACTTGGGATCTGGTTCCCCTTCCTTCTGGGAGGAAACTTGCTAGATTTAGATGGGTCTACATGACCAAGAGTGCAACATATGGAAAGATCAACAAATACAAATATAGGCTTGTTTCCAAAAGCTTTCAGTAGGTGCATGGTATTGACTATGATGAGACCTTTGCTCCAGTAGAAAATATGGATTCCATATGATTGGAACTTGCCATTGAGGCAACCAAAGGATGGGAAGTCCATCAGATGGACGTGAAGAATGAATTTCTTCACGATGATCTCTCTGAGGAGATCTAAATGGAACAACCCCAAGGATTTATGTAGGACTCATCATTGGTCTATCGATTGAAGAAGTCCCTTTATGGCCTCAAGCAGGCTCTGAGGGCATGGTATTCCAATATGGAATCCTACCTGTTGTCACATAAATTTCTATGTTGTAAATTAGACCCAAATGTCTACATGCTTAGGACGGTTGATTCACTTCTAATTTTAGTTATGTACATTGATTATTTTCTAATCATCGGTTGCTCGACTTCAACGATTGTTGCAGTCAAGAAGACTATACATGACAAGTTTTTGATGATGGACATGGGTCTGCTACACTTCTTCCTTGGACTCAAGATCATTCAAGATTCATCAGTCATCAAACTGTCTCAGGCCAAGTATGCATGAGATCTCATTGAGAGATTTCACATGACAGACTCCAAGTATTCTCCAACTCATTTGCTATCAGGGGTGAAACTTGAGGATGGGGGGGAGACTCTACTGGTTGACAACACACTATACAAAAAACTAGTGGGGATTTTGTTGTATCTCACACACTCCAGAACATACATCTCTTATACAATTGGCATAGTTTCCAGGTTCATGCAGGAGCCACATGAGTTACATTGGAAGGTTGCAAAGTGTATCCTTCGATACGTGCAGGGAACCATCACCTTTGGGATTCATTATGCAGCAGACTCTACATTATATCTCATCAAGTTTATTGATTTTGACTCGGTTGGAGATATCACTGATCGCAAGTCCACATATGGTTACTCACTCAGTCTTGGTTCCAAGCCTATTTGTTGGTCGAGCAAGAAGCAAGCCTCCATTTCTCTATCTTCAGCCGAGGCAGAATACAAAGAGGTATTTAACATAACCATACAGGATATGTGGCTACAACATTTTATCACTGAGTTGGGCATTCAGTTTCATTGGTCAATCGTCATCTGGTGTGACAACCAGAGCACTTTGAAGTTATGCATAGATCCAATTCAGAGGAAGCAGACGAAGCACATCGATATCCACATGCACTACATATGGGACTTAGTACATGAGGGGATCATCAAATTACAGTTTTGTCCTTCAACATAACAGATGGCAGACATCTTCACCAAGACCATTACTGAGCAAAAGTTTCACTCTCTGCAAAGTTGTCTTGGAGTGAAGGACACAGTTCCCTAACAATTATAGTTTTTATTTTTACATACATTTTACCTTGAGGGGGGGGTTCCCATGAGGTTTTCCCTCTTTCCTCACTTTATTTCAGTGTATCTTTTCTATTTGGGTACATAATATGGCCTTGTTGTTGGGACCCATTCTTTAATTTCACCATAGTGATGTTCAAGGGAGTTGTTGGAGTTACTTCACACACACCCATGACTTATTTTTCCTAAGGTTTTTCCTTGTTTATTACTCATAATTAGTCATTGTCCATTCTCTTATATTTTAGGGGAGAATATTCCACCTGGATAATATACTCTTTCACTTGACACTTTAGTTTGACTAGTTGAGTTGAGTTTAGATGTTGCATTGGTTTTATCACCATGCAACATTGGGATCATCACCATGCTAATTAGACCTTTCCTTGGGACCATCACCCGACTGGCACATTACCCTTGATTCCATGAGTTAACTCCTCACTACTCTCTGTTCAGTCAGTTAACTGAAGACTAGTTGACTAGTTAACTCAATTAGGTGACAATTCACTCCTGTAAGTGCCTGAGAGACTAGACTAGGTGGAAATTCACTCCCGTAACTGCTGGTGTGTGTCCAGATCACTCTAGACCACCACTATGGTGCATTGGTTCTCCTCTAGTGTGCACTCATTGAGTGATACAGAGTATATCATATGTAAATTATTCATTATTCAAATGATTAATGAGAATTCTTTCATTCTTTCTCTCCTTCTTCTTCTTTCTCCAATTCTCTCTGCAAATGTGTGTGTTATTGTTTAGATAGATCTATTATGTGTAGGTTCAACACATTTAAAAGTGAAAGAGGCTTTCCTAGAAGCGTTAACGTCATTAGACAATGGACTAATTGAGCTTAAGGGAAGTGATATTGCAGAAGCCTTGGGGCAAATTGATATAGAAATGTACCAACAGAACTCCATAAAGAGCAAAGAGGAAACTTTGGAAGCCATTGAGAAAATGATCCAGACTGATCTTCTTAAAATCAATAAGTGGTTAGTGAATCCAAGATTATAATTACAGGCCACAACTCAAGAAGTGAAAATAATCCAAGAAAAGATACCTCAAGTAGAAAGGAAATTATTCACTTTTGAGGTGAAAGAAACAATTGAACCTTCAAGGCTGGTAGTAAAATTGTTGAATAGATTCCATTAGTGGATTGACTATAGAAAAAAAAATATAGATGGAAGAAGGTAGAAAAATAGACACGGTCTTCTCTCCTTTTCACCTTCCTTATCTTCCATTTTCAAAAAACCATTTGTCTCGTTCACTCTCATTCTAAACTCTTGCTTACCTCCATTTCATTATCATTCTTTCCACAAACGATTAATTTTCCTACGTGTGTTATCCATTCCTTGACGAGCCATGCAGAGTTATCCATCTGATTATCCTTCTCCCTCAAAAGAAACGTTTCTCCCAGCATGTGAAGAGACAGAAGAAAATGCCAGCAAAGCTCATCGAATTTTACACATTGTTGTCTTATTTCAGATATATGATATTTCAATTAAATATTGTAAGAAGTCCAACCGTTTTGAGTTGTGACATATTTTGTATAAGTAAATAGATTCAAGATATATTCAAGGCGTATTATTTCTGGATGTAATAGAAAAAACTCTCATTTTTTAGTATTAATACAAGTGCAGACAAAGATTCCAAATTCTGTTCAGTTTGAGTTATGTGCTTCTTCTGTATTTCCACATCTCCCAATTTTCTTATGTAATTCCTTGATAAGCAAATGATTTCAATTTAGTATCACAACTATTGTAATCACATTATATCAACAATTCATTAAGTAAGCAGTTTTTCTTTTGTATTTACTGTAAGTAATACAAGACCTGCAAGATATTTTAATTAGTGCATCTCATATCATGTTCAAGGGTGTACTCTTTACTTTCTTCTACTGCAAACAAGGTGAGACTCATCTTCCATTGATGCCTAGACTTGTTTAACGGTTTTGTAAGTTTCTCCCACACCATTTGATATAATAATTGTGACTCAGACAACAAAATACAATCTCTGTACTGTACTATTATTAATTTCATTTAAGGAGCATTTCTTGTATAATTAAAGGTAGAAAAATCATTCTCTTTAAACTTTCTTAATGCCTAACATTACTCTTTGAGTCTTAAGTTTAATCTCAGGAACAACACTTTCCTTTATACCTCAATTATGTTTCTCTGTTGAGTTAGTTAACCCCTAGGGTTAACTCCTAGCTTACACTTAGGTGTTCTTTTCTTTCACTGAGTTACCTTTTATTTTCAAAGTCAACTTAATAATGTAACATTGAGATTAGCTGATGGATTTTAGTTGACTTTCTCCCCATAGTGCATGCGACTATATTCTAGTGAGGATGACTAGACTACTGAGTCTCTCCAACCCTCTTCATCAAGAGGTGGGGAACATTACAATGGGATTGAAAACAATTGTAAATCAACTGATATTTAGATTTGGGATAAGAAGAAACTCTTCTTTGAGACTCTTGTTACACCTGTAATTCTTTATGGATGTGAAGTCTAGGGATGTAGTATGTCTCGTGAATGTTGGAGAAAGATAGAGTAGATACAAAAGAATTTTATAACCTATAATCTCAAAATTAAAGGAAATATTCCCTATCCCATCCTACTCTTAGAGGCGAGCCTCTTCCCCATTGAGAGCATGACTATGACTATATAATTAATGTATAAGAATAAGTTAAACAACATGGAAGACAAGAGGCTTCCTAAAATTGCTTCAAAATCTAGTCAGAGTGTGACGACAACAAGTGGGCTATTGTGAACCTAAGTCCGATATCGTATGCAAAAGTTACTACCCCAGGAACTTGATGTACCAACTGACCCTATCGAGGACCACATGAATTTTGGTGTTTTATCTCCTAGAGTTAGGTTTTTGGATGTATAGGGTTTTCTTATTAATTCTTTATGCTAAAAATGCTTAGAGGACTCATTGTAATGTGCTCACACGAATGCACGTAGCCGCCACATCTCTTTTGAGATATTAGCTACCACCATTCGAGGAAGATTGTTTCATTTTGCATTTTACAATTTCAATAGATTTGTTTATCGAATAGAAGTTAAGTTTCATTGTATCATAGTTATTGTTCATTGTATCTCTGTGTTAATGTTATAGATTTGTGTTTCATTTCGTTTCACTCATAAATCCAGATAATTTTTTTTGAGGATATGCATAAGTAATACATTAGTACAAGTTTCAAATGATTAATAATTACTTTAAATTTTATCTTCAAAATACATTCAACTGCTACTTTAAAACATTTCTAAGAGTTGAGTATAAGTAGATTTGCTACTAATTTTACTTGTTTATATAGAATATTTTCATTCATTATTAATTTATGTTGAAAATAATTATTCTTTTAAATATTAAGATATAGAATAGCAAAAAGTTGGAAAATGGCATGTTCATTATTTTGGTGTTATATGCTAACAATATGCTTGTGGAAAGCAAGAGCATGGTCGATATCAACAGGGTAAAGGCTCAGTTGGCTAGGGTGTTTGATATGAAGGATCTAGGAGCAGCAAAACAAATGTTAGGCATAGAGATACATAGAGATAGGAGAAATGGTAAGTTGTGGTTATCACAACAGAAGTATCTGGAGAAAATACTTATGAGATTCGGTATGAATAATGTGAAACCCGTACAGTTCCCTTTGGCTTCCCATTTCAAGATTTCTTCAGGTTTATGTCCTAGTAATGACGAAGAAAATGATTATATGTCTCGTGTACCATATGTCAATGCAGTGGGAATTTTGATGTATACGATGGTGAGTACTAGACTAGATATTTCATATGCAATTGGTGTTGTCAGCCGATACATGGAAAATCCAGGAAAAACACATTAGGAAGCAGTGAAATGGGTGCTTCAATATCTTAGAGGCACAAGAAATTATTCTATCACCTATGATGGTTCCAGAGATTCAATTTGCGGTTATATGTAGATTCATATTTTGCAGGTGACTTGGAGAAAAAGAGATCGACTTAAGGATATGTATTTACTCTTGCAGGAGGACCTGCTAGTTGGATGTCAAAGCTTCAAAATGTAGTCTCTTTATCCACTACTGAGGCAAAATATGTGGCTGCTTCACATGCATGCAAGGAGACAATTTGGTTACAGGGTCTATTGGGTGAGTTTGGAACGATGCAGGACAAGGTGAAATCATTTTGCGATAGTCAAAGTGCTATTCATTCGGCTAGAAATCCAGCTTATCACAGTAAGATGAAGCATATTTCTGTTAAGTACCATTTTGTAAGACAGGTTGTTGATGAATGTGGAGTGTCTTTGGAAAAGGTCAATACAAAAGTGAATTATGCAGACATGTTTACCAAACCAATTTTGTTAGAGAAGCTACGGTGGTGTTTGGCTTCTCTTGGTTTGCAGAAAAGGTGATGAATTAATTAAGGGCATGATATGTTAGGTAAATTGTTGTCAAGGTGGAGATTGTTAGAAACATGCCAACAAATTTACTCATGTGGTCACATGCACATGCACATGCGCATGGATGTAATCTACTAACTTAGTGACAGATGTTATATATGTGAGCATACCCATAGAGGTAGTACACAATGTGAGTGCAATAGAGTATAGTGTGTGAGGAGAGGATGGTTGTATGCCTATCAAGGCTATTGTAATTATCCGTTCAATAATAAGAAGATCGATAATCAATGTGCCCGTGGTTTTTTCCCCTCATTTGGTTTTCACATAAATCATTGTGTCAATTGTGTGATTGTTGTTGTATTGTCTTTTCTTTGATGTTCGCGGTTTTATGTTATGTTTTTCTTCTGCTGCCCAACACACTGGTTCGAAGCTCCTTGAATGCACCCATTCCAGAGCTATAATTTTGATCTGTGTCCCATATCAAATTGTTAATTTTTCACATTAAAGGAGGTCGGATCAAAACTATGAGAAGCGGGAAAGCTTCAGTAAAAGAACATCCTGCCTGTTGGAATATGAAATGCTGAGTCCCTATTTGAAATCCACAATATCATGGAGGTCCATGACATGGAAGCCGAGACAAGGAAGGAAATTTGTAAGAAGCGAGAGGAGCTCCGGAAGCTAGTCAAAACCAGCTACCATGAAATGCATTCTTGGTGTTGTTCAATTGTCGTCAGAAGCGTGCGATCAGTAAACTTTATTTGGAACCTTGACGCAGGCGCAGCAACCAGCTACTATGGGATCAGACCGGACTCTGCCACCAGGGGATCTGACCACATTCAGTCATGGTCGAAGAAGCCATCGAGAAGGATTGCTCTCTATTTATTTTTGGCCGAGGAGGGTCTGACAAAGAAGAAAATGTTGCACTGCCCCTGCTCCCCAGCGCATGCATAAACGTCAGATGGTTCTCATGTGCGTTGTTTCCTTCCCACGGATGAAAATTTTCACTCCATTTGGCATGAAAAGCGGAGGAAGAACGAAGGCATTTCATGCCAACATCGATTGTGACCGGCTTCTGTCGAGGGTTCCTACCGTCACCGTCTGAGTAAGAGAAGAGAACCACATATCAGTGCTGCTAGGGTTTCGATGACGGGGGTTGTGGAGAAAAGTAGCAGTGTTATCATGAGCATGAGCCATTGTCGTCTTATGGAGAATAAAGCCACCGGTTAAGGTTGGAGCCACTTATTTACATATTGCGACCTGAATGAGACATGGACCTACCACGATGGCAACAACACTCAGGCCTGAGTGGAATGGAGAACCATCCATATAAATGGTGCAGACAAGTGTGATGGGTGTTATGAAGCCCATCGTGAGAAAAGTGTCTTGTGGCTTATGAGAGAAGAGAGGAACGAATTGGATGGCCATTGCAGGACAGGTGGAGGAAGATACCACCATCCGACGGTTTGACGCATTGGATCGAGCGTAGCATAATCAATTGACAAGACCAAAGAAACAAGATGGCCTATACCACGGTCCGTGGATACTGTTGCAGGTTGATGATGGTGAAATCAAAAACCTTAGTAATGGTGAGAATTTGTCTTTCAATTTACTTGGAATTTGTGGAAGAGAAACATGTCGACCCTAGTCAATTCAATATGTGATGTTTTGTTCGAAGTGATTACTCTAACAATTCATGGTTCGGAAACACCAAAGAAGAAAATGTTAATGCTGTCTTGAAATCAAAAGTATGGTTATCCTTGTGAATCATTGTTTGTACATGTTTTGTTGATGGGTCTTGTGAATCATTGTTTGTGCATGTTTTGTTTATGGGTTGGTTTTTGATGGTGAAAGTGTCTTGGATTTTAATGAAAATATTGAGATTAGCAACTTCAATATTAGGGTGAAGGTATTTTGTTATAATTATCTATTCTAACAAACCACACTGAAAGCATGGGATCCAAGACAATCACTGAATGAGATACCAATGATGATGACAAAGACTACTCCTGACAAATGAACAAATGAAGAGGAGGAAGATGATATTATCTCTTGCTGGAGATTTGAAGTTCGCTTAGGGATATTTTGTGATGTAAAATCAATATTTAATCTTCTTGGTAAAGGATGTGGTAGTTTGAAAGAAAAGTTTAGCTAGATGTTACCTCTAATTGTGTATTTCGTAACTGGTTTAATGAATTGATATAAGATTGACTTGGATAAGTGTCTCGTATACAGACTATTTTCCTAGTGAATTGGAGAGCACCATGGTTAGGTACCTAGGTGTCTTGGTAGATGGAAGTATGTCCATAGGATGACGAATTGTTCAATCTTTACATTCATGGTACTAGTGTTTGGCAATTTTTGAAGCATGAGTAAGATGGATGAAGATGAGGTTTTGGTGCTTCAAAAATTGCAGAGCACTCGTGAGAAGGCCATTACCTTGGAAGAATCTTACAACCAACTTCATGTAGAGGTCATTGACTTGCAAAATGTCATTGCATAGGTGCAGACTCAGAATAAATGATTAAAGAATGAACTAGAGATACCCATACCCAACTGGAAGATGAGGCTTCCCTTTTTCAAACCAACCTTCGACAACAGTTTGATGAGAAATATAGGAAATTTTTTGACTCGGAACAGATAATGGAAACCATTTTCACAGATTTGGTGGATGATTTTGGAAAGAAAACAAATCTTGTCGATGATCTCGTGAAGGAGGTGAAAATCCTTTCTCATGCAAAAAATGTTGCCTTGAAGAAAGAAATTTTCAAACTGAAAAATCAGTTGGAGATTGCAGAAAACATGTTCCAGACTATCATGGATGAGCACTCAAGGAGGTTTACTTCCATGGGAACACCATGAGAATATTTTTCCAGACTATTGTAGATGAATTTCAGGACAATTCTAACCTTTTAGAATACTTGGAGGAAGAATTCAAATCTCTTCCTCATCTAATTATTGCCTTGGGCATGGAAGTGAACCGGTCAACAAAAGCCAATGCCCAACTTATTTATGATGTTCCCCACTTATAGGCATATGTTGACGAGTTAGCAAAGAATCTCATCCTCTTGAAAAAAATTATAATTGATTGTTTGACAAATATTAGGCATTAAGACAATATTATGATGCCATATTGTTGCAGCTAATTGCAAAAGATGAGACTATTCAAGGCTTGCAGGATTGCAAACAAGTTCATTGACTGGACAATGCTGAGAAAAAGATTAATTTTGTTGATTTACCAATATCACCCATTTATTTTCCACCCCTCGATACTCTTTGTAATAAATATTTATGCATTAAGCCTAATAATTTTGTTGTTTCTCCTATCTTTGAAAAAACACTACATGTATAGGGTCCTAGCTTCTCGACAAGATGGGATACACTAGAGGAGGACTTGTGAAAAATGGGAATGGTAATTCTACTCCTATTACACCTGAGATGAATCCACCAAGAACAAGTCTTGGATATGATGTTGTTGTTTCCTCATTACCTACACCTTCGCTTGCTACAACCAGGGAAGTTTTTTTTGTTGCACATGGAATTTAGATTGATTTTCAGAAAGAGAAACCTACTGTTGATTCTGCTAAACCAATTATGAAAAAATATGAGAACGTTGTTGTTGTTGATATACTGAGTTTATCTATTCCTAAGATTACACCAAACCCTAATCCTATATCTCTTGATCAACCAACAAAAAACTATGTTCCTTGTCATCATCCTCGCCATAGAAATCAATGTAATGGAAATTATTCTTTTTAGATCTTTGCAGAAGAGATGTGAGAGACAAAAATTTGGACTAGTACCGACTACTAGGATAGACCGTTGTTGGATTGATGAGTGGTCATGAACCCATCAAACCATATGTTTGAGGATTTTATATCGTTTTCTTTCATCGATTGTATATTTGTACACAACTCCTCGTCATTATTGATTTCTTTGTAGTGGTCAACTGAGAATCGACCCAATATGAGAGTGAATTGGGGTTCGACTAGGATATTGTTCAACTGCAGTTCGACTAGAGATGATAGTTGATTGGAATTTCTTGACTATATATTCGTCGACTATGTTTCAACTAGCTATTGTCCATTGACCGGTGTTCCAATGAAGATCTATTGTTGATACTTTGATCCATAAGCTTTGTTTAAGGGGGGAGTAATTGAAGTTTCTGATGTTTAAACCCAATTGATGTGCTTGGATTTTCTGAGACCAACCAAGCCATGTTCGACTATGTTGTTGATAGTTGTACTTCTTCTTATTGTACCTAATAAAAATATTGTTTGGATACATAGACTATATAGCTTGGCATAGACTATTGGATTGATAGAAACTGATTACATCGATGTGTTTCTTGTCTAGTCGACTCATCAACTCGTTGGTGTTGTATTGTTGTCTAATTGACTGACCGACTGGGACTATGTTTGAACAACAACTTTTTCAAGAAGTTTGCAATGAATGTAACGACCCTAATTGGATAAATGCTTAAGATTACAAAGTATAATTAATTAAAGAAAATCATTGTGATTAATTAAGTAATACTCTGACTGCAGATCACATTTAATGACCTAAGAAATAAATTTAAAAGATCAATGAAAAAGAAATGAGATAACAGGAATTGCGTATGCAGTAGAGGGTGGCGTATGCAGGGCGAGAAGCCCAAAAATCCCGAGATGATAAAAATATTAATGAAGGAACGAAGGATGGAGGACGGGGGTGGTTGTGAATTTAATGCGTGAGTCGGCAGGGAGGGATAAGGGATGGGAAGAGGGGGATGTGTGTACCATTGGACGGAGGGGGGAATGGATGCTGCGGACTGTAATTGCTAAGCCGGCTGTATTGGCGGAGACTATTGTGTTTTGCTGTGAGCAACGAGTTTCTGAGTACTGTTGTATTTTGTGGACCTTTGGACTTACTGTGAGCACAGAGTTTTGAGACTGTGGCTTTTGATCAGGGGAGGCACTAAGTTGTTGGAGGTTTTGGGCACGGAGGGCTAGGATATCCGTAGATATCATGGAGCTAGGTAGTTTTCCTAGTTGGCAAGGAGGACAGTAGTTTTGGGCAGTTATTTTCCTGTTTGTGGCAGGGTTGATCTGTGTAGCAGGGAGCAGAAAGGCAGCAGCAAGGCAAAGAGGCAACATAAATTAGCATCAGATCCAGGTACTTGTTAAGTTCTGTATTTATTTCATTCTGCCATGAATTTATTATTTATTGATAAATCTAAGTTACTGAAGTTGTTGTTATAAAAGTCAATATCATGCTATGAAGTTTTGTTTCAGTTTATTTTCATAAAATGTTTAGGAAACTTAATGATGTTTAGAAATATATGGGCATTACATATGGTATCAGAGCGTCTTAGTTCAAAATCTAGGCCTAAAGGCCAAAATCCCAAACGATTAACTCCAACCACGCTTAACCTATAAGAAACACACGTTCAATTTGACTAAAAAGGACTGATATAGTGTGGTATCCAAGCTGTCAAGCACAAAACAAGAGAATTCATAGCTTAATTTTTCCTTGAGCAATGTTGTTAATGAAGTTTCGGGTAGAATAGACACCTGAAACTTACGAAAATGCCGTGGGAAGCTTCTATTGAAGGCTTGAAACTGGTAAGATTCAATGACTACACGAACCATACTAAATAAAATGAAAAAGACAATTGCGGGACCTTGAAAAGGCCTATTTCACCTCGAACTTACCTAAATGGGGGAAACTGCCGATGTGCAGTCGAAAAAAGGAAATTTAGCAGACTTATACTGCACAGGAATAGTGTGAACTATTTGCCTATATTAAGCCTCGATGATTGTAATAATGAACTATAGACCCATAAAAATTTCAACCGTGCCAAGGGAGTAATTTTAACACTATGTAAGGTTTTGTGCAACTAATCGATTTTTCCCAAAGAAGAGCTGTCTGTTACACGGGAGAATGGATCTGCGCCATCAGATCTCAGGAAAAATCCCATCAGCCGTTAGATCTAGAAAAATTGCGTGGGGTTTAAGCCCTAGCGTGCATAGGAGGAGTCCCGGAAGAGTCATCGGGAAATCTGAGTCATCAAGGTTTTGTTAAGTCTAAGAATCGAGACCTTGTGGTTCTCGAAATCCCGAGAACGGATCCTAACCATTGATCTCGGCAGGACACGTGTTAGCGTTCTGGGGAGGCGTCGGGATTTTACCATCAGAGATTTTAGGAGTATAGAACCGTGGCATAATGAAATCACGAAACGCGATTTCCCGACCAGATCTGGACCGTCCATTGTGCGTGATGCGTGTCAAGAGATCCCGAAGAGTCGTGGATCGGGAAATCGGGGTTTTCGAAGATAAGAAAACCACGTCGCTGGGAATCGCGATCGACGATATCCCGACAGTGACATAAGCATGGTGGGACCACTAGAGTCAGAATGGAGGACAAGTGTCTGTCATCCGGGAAGAGTTGGGAAATCCATGGGAAAAATCCCGACACAATCACAGTCGTCCATCTGTGGGACAGGTGGCAACCATCAAAAAGAAGCCATCGGGAAATCGAGAATCCCGGGTACATGATGTTAAGCATTTGAATTCGCGATCCATGAAACTCCGATGAGTGGGGGCCAGCTATCATCACAGCAGAGGAGGACAGAGGTGTAGTGGAGGACAGCTGTCAGCCAACTAGGAAATCGGGATATCGGGATTTTCGAGGGCAAGGAAAACTCGCATGATGGAGTCGCGATTTGCGATATCCCTACGGGAGCTATGAACTGTCCATCGACGAGGATGCATGGAAATCATCTAGCGCCATCGGTGAAATCTCCACAAGAGGGCTTCATCGGGCATCAGGATATCGGGAGTCTCGGAAACATAGCAACATGGGTTGTGAAATCGCGAAACGCTATTTCCCGATAAGACAAGGGACAATGGGGCCCACGGAAAAGTCAATGATGGACAGGTGGCATCGGGCATCGAGATATCGCGAGTTTCATGGACAAGGTGTCCATGCAATACGAAATCGTGAACCCCGAAAGCCGACGCAATTAACTTAACTCTTAATCCTCGATTAAAAGGATTAATTAATGATGGTTTAATTAAGACCTAAACATATCGCAAAATCGAAGATCGGGGTTTCAGGAATCAATATGCGCTGAATCTTTGTTACGGGAAACTCCGAATCCTGATAGGGTGATACAAGGACACGGTCACGGAGGCAGGTCATATGGACCAAGCTCATAGCGAAGGGGCTAACAAAGAAAAGAACCCATCGGGAAAGTTAAGCACAAAAATCCCGATAGGAAGGTATATGGTAACGGTCTTGTGAGCACGGTCATATAGACCAAGGTATAGCTAGTAGGGGCTAGCTCATAAAAACGAAGCTCATCGCGAATCGGGGATTGGAGAGGTAAGGAATTCGCGACAGCAAAAAGTCCAAAACCCCAAATCCCGATACAGAGTCGGGGATAAGTCACGGTAGGTGCAGAGGCTGTGATGAGGGAAGATAAGGCCTGTGGATTGGGGCCTTCGATAGTGAATCCCGAGGGGATATAAAGGGCTGCTTCGGCTCAGATGAGAGGAATTTGAACGATCCTTTATACCCATAACACTAGATATATTTACACATATAACAACATGCATATGCACAAGCGAATAAATTTATAAATATAATAAATTGAAATCAAAATACCCAAAATCTGTACAGAGCTGGAATTACAAGCAAATTATTTCGTTCAAAAGAGGCAATTACCATTCATTACCACCACGTAAGGAAGGTTTATGCAATTTCTTGATACAGATAACCCCGCGTTCTTCATGAAGGTACTGAAACTATGCACAACATGCGGACTGAACCATACCTCTTACTATAGCTGAGGGTGAGCTCCGCAAAATATACAGACAAGGGATTGGTTCCCAACATTTCAAGGAGACTGGACTCCAGGTCCTGGATCTTATCAGGGGCCATACCAATATACTCTGTTTCTGCAAAACAAACTGGTAAAGTTCTCAGAACAATGGTGTGTATGTGAGCCATGTCAAGGGAGATTTTGGAAACCTCTAAGCAGAACAGAGACAGATCTGTGGTAGACAGAGACTGATGCATGGAAAGTCCCAACGGATGGGAAAGTGAGACCGAAGAAGGACGCGTAGAGGGTTGAAAGGCTGATAGGTGTAGAATTTGGGGGCTAGATACGAGGGAGCTTGAGAAAGCCAGAYGASCAYRTGGAACCCATGCRTGCCCRAACCCTTGGGKATAYGCTCAATTATTTTGTATATATAATATAAAGTGTTAGAAGTAATATAAAATAAATTAAATAATTTAGTATAAATAATTTATATATAATGAGGTCAAATTAGCTTAAATTTAAAGTAAGGATAATTTGAGTTAAATTAGTGTAATAATGATTTTAAAATTTATTTATTTATTTAAGTGTAAGGTTAATCTACCTTAAAATTTGATGTTAACAAAGCTTAGACACTTAATCCTAAACTGAACCTAGCCAATTCCCCTGATGGAGTAACGTCTGTTTACAGACAAGTAAAAAAAACTTACGCCTAACCCTATTTCTAGTTTGAGTAGCACCAATTTGAAACGTCCTTGAACTCACCCAAACAACTTTGGGGGTGATGTAGGTCGAGGTAGAGGAGCGTCGTCACGAGCACCACCGACGCCACCCACACCATCAACACCACCAACACCACCACCACCATCACCCGAACTAGCCCTCATACTGCTCTTGTTGGAGGCCATTAACGAGACTTTAAAGGGGCGCCAACCAGCAGGGACTGAAGTGGAACTTCCACCGTCTGGGACGGGTAATCCAAAAGCATCAAGGAACTCAAGGGGAGAATTTCCACCTAAAGACATCACGCGAGAATTGCAGAAGATCAAACTTCCGGAGTTTACCGGAGGTTGCGCCAGTGAATGCGCAGAAGCATGGTTGGAAGGCATGACAAGGTGTTTTTCCTTAAGAGACTATGCGTCCAACTCGAAGGCAAAGATCACAATTTTCCAGTTAAGGGATAGCGCCTTAAACTGGTGGGGCAACTTGGAAAGACAACTACACCTTACCCCAGACACAGTATCTTGGGAACTTTTCGAGGAGAGGTTCTGAAGGAAGTATCTGCCATCATACTACGAGGAACAACAAGTAGGGGCATTTCATGCCTTTGTACAAGGAAACAGGACTGTAGAAGAATACGAGATCAGGTTTATGGAGCTAGTCAAGTATGTTTCGTATATGGACAATGACCAGTGACAGGCAGAGCGCTTCGTTTATGGATTGAACCCGAAGATAAGGGCTATGGTGCGGATGTGGAAACCGTCTTCAGTAGCAGAGGCGACAGAAAGTGCGCGTTATGCGGAAGAACACATGAACTTAACAGGAGGTACAAGATCGACATTTCCACATCGCCCTGGATTCGTAGGAAAGGCCTCGAGGACATTTCCTAGGGGAGGGGGCTCAAGGCCACCACCTTATGGTAACAAAGTCGTTCCAAGGACAGTAGCTATAGGGATTTCAATGGCAGCTAGTGCAACATCTTGTTCATCACCAACGGTGCAGACAGGTCCACGACCATCTCTAGGAACAGCTAGTAGGGGTAGGGGTTCCAGGGGAAGGAACTCATTTAGGAATCAGTCACCTAACAGTGCACCGGTTCAATCTCATATTGCCTGTTGGAGATGCGAAGGACCCCATTACGAACGAGACTGTCCAGAGTTACAATCAGGGTTCGTGCATAGAGAAGGAAAGGCACCAATAGGGAGAGCAAATGGCAACCATCAGATTTACGCAGCTATTAACAACCGCCAGGCCGAACATCAATCCACAGTAGTAGAATCCTCAGGTACGTTAAATCATGTTAATGTTAAGATTTTGTTTGATTCTGGTGCGACAGATAGTTTCATTTCACCATCTGCATTAGAAAGGAGTGGTTTGGTAGCCTACGAGCACGATGACTTTAAACAAGTCAAGATGGCTTCGGGGGAAAAACAAGTTGTAGGACCTAGTGTCAATAATTGTAAAGTAGACCTAGGAGTGTGCACTACCAAGTTGAAAGGTATACGTCACTGCTCTTGGGGCATATGACTTAATCATTGGAATGGATTGGTTAGCAGCTCATCGAGCTTTGATAGATTGCTTCGCAAAGAAGGTGCTTTGTGTCAATGATGAAGGGAAACCAATAGAGATTCAGGGTGTACAGAGAAAAGTGTCATTACGCTTTATATCAACTATGAAGGTCAAGCGGTGCTTGAGGCAAGGGTGTCGACTGTATGTAGTGGAAGCAGTGGGTGAAAGGAAAGGACCCTCATTAGATCAGTACTCGGTTTTGTCAGAATTTCAGGATGTTTTTCTGAACGAGTTACCAGGGTTACCTCCGGAAAGGGAGCTTGATTTTACTATTGAGTTAAAACCTAGTGGAGAACCAATATCCAAGACTTCGTATCGGATGACAGCGTCGAAACTTTGTGAATTGCAAATGCAGTTGAAGGAGTTACTAGACTTAGGGCTAGTAAGGCCCAGTGTCTCACCTTGGGGCGCACCGATAATTTTTGTAAAGAAGAAGGATGGATCCTTACGACTGTGTATAGACTACAAGGACTTGAACCGTGCTACAGTGAAAAATAGGTACCCAATGCTGTGAATAGATGACCTCTTCGATCAGATGAAAGGAGAAATGGTATTCTCAAAGATCGATTTGCGATCTGGATATCATCAGTTAAGGATTAAGGAAGGTGATATCCCAAAAACCGCCTTTCGAACTCGGTTTGGACATTATGAGTTTGTTGTAGTACCTTTCAGATTGACCAATGCGCCAGCAGTATTCATGAGCCTCATGAACGGCGTATTCCGAAAGTACTTAGACCATTTTGTACAAGCTTTTCTGGATGACATTCTCATCTATTCCAGGAATGAAAGAGAACACGAGGAACACTTACGAATAGTGTTGTCTTGCCTTAGGGAGAACAAACTATATGGGAAGCTGTCGAAGTGTTCCTTCTTATAGAAAGAGATCCACTATTTAGGTCATATCATTTCAGGCGAAGGAATCTCGGTGGACCCAGAAAAGGTAAAGGCCATTATGGAATGGCCAGTGCCAAAAAATGCACATGAGGTGAGAAGCTTCATGGGGCTAGCGGGTTATTACTGGAGATTTGTGGAAGGATTCTCAAAAATAGCGAAAACCATCACCACCTTGCAATGCAAAGGGGTCAGGTACGAATGGACAGAAGAATGTGATAGCGCATTCATAGAGATTAAGAGGGTACTAACTAGTGCGTCGATTCTGCGAGTGCCAGATATGGAAAAGGACTTCATGGTCTGCACGGATGCCTTGAAACAAGGGTTGGGGGCCGTGCTAATGTAGGATGGAGGAGTGATAGCTTATGCGTCAAGAAAGTTGAAGAAGAACGAAGAGTTATACGCGACTCATGATTTAGAGTTGGCAGCTGTAATGCTAGCTCTGAAACTATGGAGGCACTATCTTGTGGGGCAAAATTTTGAGCTCAAGACGGACCATCAAAGTTTAAAACACCTCTTCACTCAAAGAGATCTGAACGCCAGGAAAAGGTGATGGAGTGAGTTTATGAGTGAGTATGATTTTGGTATTTCATATATAAAGGGAAAGGAAAATGTGGTCGCAGATGCCTTGAGTAGGAGACCACGTACCTTCTCCTTGGTGACCTTAAAGGTTAGTCTGAGGGAACATGTGTTGACACAACTACTAGGAGACAGTTGGTATTTAAAGGTTACTTCAAACCTCCAGAGAGGGAGGCAATTAGACCCAAAGTATGAAGGATATAATCTAGAAACCGACAGATTGTTAACATATCAAGGAAGGATGCATATCCCGGAGAATGGGGATATTAGAAGCATCATACTGAAGGAAGCCCATAGATCACTTTATTGTGCGCATCTAGGTGTGAAAAAGATGTACGCAGAAATGTAGAAACTCTTCTTTTAGGTAGGCATGAAGTGCGATGTAGTCCATTTCGTCGCCAGATGCCTAGAGTGTCAACAAGTGAAGGCCGATCACCATCACTCAGCAGGCCTCCTACAACCACATGATGTTCCTATGTCCAAATGGGAAGTCATCTAAATGGATTTTGTTGTAGGGTTGCCACTCACATCTCATAGACACAATGCCATTCTTGTGATAGTGGATAAGCTAACCAAGAGTGCTCATTTCATTCCAGTTAGAGACACTTATGATGTCACTGATGTGGCATGAGTGTTCATAAGCGAGGTTATTCGTTTGCACGGGATAGCAAAGAAGATTATTTCAGATAGGGACTCTAGATTCACTTCTAGATTTTGGACAAGTTTACAGTCAGCGTTGGGGACTCAATTGAACTTAAGCACAACTTATCATCTTGAAATAGATGGGAAAACAGAAAGAGTAAATCAAGTTATGGAAGACATTCTTAGGATGTATGTGATGGATAATCAAACCCAGTGGGAGAAGTACCTACCTTTGGTAGAGTTTTCCTACAATAACAGTTATCATAGTTCCATCAGAATGCCACCATACGAAGCTTTGTATGGAAGGCCATGTAGAACACCATTGAGTTGGGATAGATTAGAAGACCGAGTAACAGTTGGGCCAGAATTGATTCAGGAAATGGAGGAACAGGTGATTCAGATCAGGCAAAGTCTAAAGGAAGCACAGGATAGGCAGAAAAGTTATGCGGATGCACACAGGACCGACCGAAATTATGAAGTGGGGGACCAAGTTTTCATTCGTATCAGGCCTAATAAGAGTACCATACGGTTCGGGAAGGGGAAAAAGTTGTCACCTCGATTTATAGGGCCATTTAGGGTCCAAGAGAAAATTGGAACCGTTGCCTATCGTCTCGTACTGCCACCCCACTTGCATAAAACTCATAATGTACTTCATGTATCTGTTTTACATCATTATGTTGCTGATGAATCACATAAACTAAATTGGAAAGAATTACAGGTATCGGACGTGGGAACCCTCACGGTCGAACCGTTACGCATATTGGACCGTAGAGTCCGATAGCTCAGAAACCATTTGGTGGACCAAGTTAAGGTCCAGTGGGACAAGTATAGTCCAGGATCTGCTACTTGGGAGGACGTCGAGACACTATGGTAAGACTATCCATCACTATTTTGACCACCTCAAGAACGTGTTTCTCGAAGGAGGGGTGTAGGTAACACCACCTTTTGACTTAGACGGCCAGGATTACCTGAGGCCTATACACTTTATTTCCTAGTCACAGTGAAACTATTAAGTGATATATTTAACCTTTAAACTTATGAACAGTAATGAATGTTTAAGTGTTATTGATGATGATGCATGTAATGCGATCTGTTATGTGGGTGTGAATTTTTCGAATGTTTAAATGTTATCAATGATGATGTATATGATGCGACATATTGTGAGAAAGTGAAATTGTTGAATGTTTAAATACTATTAGAATGATGTTGGATACAATGCCACCTATTTTGGACAAATGATAATCTCATGAATGAATGATGAGTTTGAATTATGGGATATTATGAAATCTAATTCTATGTGGAAAACTTCGATGTTGATCCACGGTACAGGGATACCAAAGTGAAAAGATGATAGTATGCAATTATATGATGATGATGCATAGAAATGTATGAGTTGTGTTGCAGACTGATCTGCAGGTTATGGGCTATGAAATAGCCAAGTGATAATGATGATGAAAGTGGATATCAGAACCACTAACCGAGAAACATTATGGTATAAATAATGTATGTGCAATTTATATTGATTTGGATGCATTCCTATGATATGTGGATTAGTGCATGATTTTGGTACTAACACTGCCCAAAACCGAATAAACGATGACAAAACCTCCAGCAACACAGTGCCCCTGTGTGTTCCATTATAGGGTGTTGACCCTGGTTCTATTAGGAGGGGTGGAGGCTTTTGCCACCATGTATCCTCCATTATAGGGTGTTGACCCTGGTACTATTAGGAGGGGTGGAGATGTTTCCCACCGTGTATCCTCCAAAACCTGAAATCCTGGGAGGACGGTGTTGGTTCACGCTCCCCAAGACGTGTGATGAGGACTGTCAGTTGCCTGCAAGGGAAGCTTGGTCGAGATAGCGACACTTCCACTTACGGTTTCTATTTGGAGTTAGGTCAGTATAGTTGACACTCCAAGATAGTCTAGCAGAGGACGGATAGGAATGGAGTTGGAAGTAGGTTAGGGAGGAAGGATGAGTAGAATAGTTGAGACTATATGCAGATCTGTCTTGTGGTGGGATTTGATGAAGAAAATAAAAATGTGTATATGAATATTCATTATTATGTAACTAAACCACAGTTGTTTAAAATAAATTAATAAACTGGACAATTGTAATTAAAACAATTTCTCACACAATTAATCTATTGTTGTATTTTATAAAGACTAGTCTTGCTGATTGGATTGAATGCATATATAAATTACTAAAGGACGATAGTTTGATTATTAGTACATGCACGAGACTTGCATGTACTATCTACACATGCATTTCTTGTACATATACACTAGTATGTATGAGTTTTCTTGACTTACTGATATTGTCGGTTACTTATTGTGAATGTATGAACCATACTCTTTTCCTTTGTACCATCAGATACCTTAAACTTCGGGACGAAGTTTCTTTAAGGGTGGGTGTATGTAACAAACCTAATTGGATAAATGCTTAAGATTACAAAGTATAATTAATTAAAGAAAATCATTGTGATTAATTAAGTAATACTGTGACTGCAGATCACATTTAATGACCTGAGAAATAAATTTAAAAGATCAATGAAAAAGAAATGAGATAATAGGAATTGCGTATGCAGTAGAGGTTGGCGTATGCAGGGCGAGAAGCCCAGAAATCCTGAGATGATAAAAATATTAATGAAGGAATGAAGGACGGAGGACGGGGGTGGTTGTGAAGTTAATGCATGAGTCGGCGGGGAGGGATAAGGGACGGAAGAGGGGGATGTGTGCACCATTCGACGGAGGGGGGAATGGATGCTGCAGACTGTAATTGATGAGCCGACTGTATTGGCGGAGACTATTGTGTTTTGCTGTGAGCAACGAGTTTCTGAGTACTGTTGTATTTTGTGGACCTTTGGACTTACTGTGAGCACAGAGTTTTGAGGCTGTGGCTTTTGATCAGGGGAGGCACTGAGTTGCTGGAGGTTTTGGGCACAGAGGGCCAGGATATCCGTAGATATCCTAGAGCTAGGTAGTTTTCCTAGTTGGAACGGAGGACATTAGTTTTGGGTAGTTATTTTCCTGTTTGTGGCAGGGTTGATCTGTGTAGCAGGGAGTAGAAAGGTAGCAGCAAGGCAAAGAGGCAACATAAATTAGCATCAGATCCAGGTACTTGTTAAGTTGTGTATTTATTTCATTCTTCCATGAATTTAGTATTTATTGATAAATCTAAGTTACTGAAGTTGTTGTTATAAAAGTCAATATCATGCTATGAAGTTTTTTTTCAGTTTTTTTTCATAAAATGTTTAGGAAACTTAATGATGTTTAGAAATATATGGGCATTACAATGAATGATTTCCTTTTTTCCCTGATCCACGTTGATGGTGAGAAAAATTCTTCATGATTTTTGTTGTACTGTCTTGTGATCATCTTTTGCAATGAAAAAAAAATTAGTAGGGGAAGTTGTGAATTTTTTTTTCCTGCAATATGAGTTTACAGGGAGGTGTTGGAACATCCGGTTCCATCCTAAACATCACCTTGTAGGTTAAGTGATTTGACCAATTATTTGGATCAACGACCAACTAAATTCATGGTTGATCATGTCCACTTAGGATCCCAGATCTACGTTTTATGAACAAGTGCAACCGACTCCTCCCAAGATTGTTGGTTTTTTCCTTGACCTAATCCTATTTATAGATGATCCTTGTGGTTTTTCTATTAAATCATCAGGAAATCTATTTTCTCTCTCATATAGTGTACTTTTGATTCAGTGTAACAATGTCTTTAGAAACAACCACTTCTCTCAGATTCATTCTCTTCTGCATTTAGTTCTTGTTTCAACACTTTTTCTATCTTTAATTTAAAAAACAAAGTATTATAATGCATGCATGTCTCCATTTTCAATTTGAAACAAGTCAGCATAGAACCATTACCTGTCACCATTTCCTCTGTAATATTTACTAGATGTAATGCAAATATGTAGTGATTATCTATTATCTAAAATTTGATTCTCATTAGGAAATCTATCATTATTATCGCCATATTTTCATGCATATTTTCAATTTGTTCCTCCCATTATTATATGTATTTACAAATTGTTTATCCCATTATGTTGATTCTTGTTATTATTTTAGCCTAACTAATATGAGTTTTAATTCGCTTGACAATTTGAGGTCACTCATGTTGTAATAGACCAGATATAAAATGTATGCAGAACATAAATAAAATGCTAGTAATGGCAGAATAAAAACAATATAACTAGAACATTCACCACAATACCACTGAAATGATATAAGAACAACAACATAAATAGAGTTTTGAATCTGAAAGAAATGTTCACGGGCCTCTTCGAGGGGGCAACCTCTAGTTGAGCAGAGCTCTATTACAATAATATCCAAGCTAGGGTTCTCATACCCTCGACTCCTATTTATACTAAAAAGAAGTATCTAGAGGAAGATCCGTATAGAAGCAGAAGCTTCTATTAGGTCTTCTTACATCCGACTTATTCTATTTTATTGAAAGGTCTTATTAATATTGACCTTTATTACCTCCGAATATATTGTTCTACCTATGTGTGGGTTAGGACCCTAACATGTCCGCCCCCTTAAAAACAACCTTGTCCTCAAGGGTTGAGATGAGGAAATTGTTGCAGAATGGTAGTTGGTTCCCAAGTGGCGTCTGTTGGAGTTGTATCTTTCCACTGGACTAGAACTTCCTTGATGGTTCTCTGACATAGGCGATGCTCACACTGGTCCAAAAATGCTTCTGTTTGTATCCAAATCGATCCTTCTTTAGCTAACTCTGGAAGGTTGGTTTGAATTTGGCACTTAGCTCCAATCACCTTCTTTAAGCATGAAACATGAAAAACAGGATGTAGCTTCGAATGGTTGGGCAAAGATAACTGATAGGCGACATGTTCTACATGCTTGAGCATGGTATAAGGACCATACAATTTGGGCGCTATCTTCTGACAATGCTCGGCCTTGAGGGAAGTTTGCTTGTAAGGTTGCAGTCGAAGAAACACCTGATCCCCTTTTGCAAATTGACGTTCAGAATGACCTTGATCTACGTGTTGCTTCATGTGATTTTTTGCCATGACCAAATTCTCTTTGAGGGTACAGAGAATGGCCTCTCAAGTTGTAAGTGTTAGGTCAACCGCCTGGAACTTTGAGGCACCCGGTAAGTATGAGAGAGCTGAAGGTAGCTTCTGTCCATATACTGCTTCAAAAGGAGTCATTCATGTAGCTGTATGGTATGAAGTGTTGTATCACCATTCAACTAGGGGTAACCATTGATCCCATTGATTTTTATTTTCTGAGGAAAAATACCTCAAATATGTTTCCAAACACTTGTTGACAACTTCTGTTTGGACATTAGTCTAGGGATGATAAGTTGTGCTGAGATGCAATTATGTGCCTTGTATCTTGAATAGTTATTGCCAAAAATTGCTTGTGAAAGTTGGGTCCCGATCAGAAACAATAGAGTGTGACATGTCATGAAGCTTGAAGACCTGATCCATGAAAATTTGAGCCACCGTGGATGTTGTAAACGGGTGTTGAAGGGCGCAAAAATGAGCGTACCTGGAAAGGCGATCAACAACCACCATGATGACAGATTTATTTCTCGATTTGAGTAAGCCGGTAATAAAATCCATAGAGATATTCTTCCAAATAGCAGGTGGAATCGACATCGGTTGTAGTGTGCCTGGCGATTTGAGTGTTTCTCCCTTGTTGCGTTGACACACGTCACATTCATCTACAAACTTATGACTGTCCTATTTCTTACCATCCTAGAAAAAGGAACATTTGACCCTGTCATAGGTTTTGGTGAACTCGGAGTGCTCTGCTATTGGTGTAGTATGAAGATCAGAAAGTACCATGGATTTCATCTTTGATTGTTTACTTAAATACAAATGGCCTTTGTATCGAAGTTCCTCATGGAGCCAAGAGTACCCTGGGGAAGATGGAGCATTGGATTACAATTGTTGGATCAACTGTGAACTTTTCTGGTCTTGTAGCCATTCCTAGTGAACGGCTTGGAGCCAATCTGGTACATTGAATGAAAGAGAAAAAAGGGATCCTTCATCTTCATATTTTTGGGAAAGTGCATCCGCAACCACATTGTCTTTGCCTTTCTTATAAATGATCTCATAATCATATCCAAAGAGTTTAGTCACCTATTTTTGTTGTTCTAGGGAGAAAATGCGTTGTTCCATAAAATACTTGAGGCTTTGATGGTCTATCTTAATTTGGAACCGTTTCCCAATAGATAAGGACGCCACAGATCCACGACATGAAGAATAGCCAACATTTCCTTTTCATATATGGATTTGCCCGGATTTCTTTCAGATAGTTGTTTGCTGGTAAAGGCCAAAGGTCGACCCTTTTGCATAAGGACATCAACAATTCCTTTCCTTGAGGTATCACATTCCAGCACAAAGGTCTTTGTGAAATCAGGAAGGGTGAGGACTAGAGTGGTGCACATGTCCATCTTCAAGGTTTGAAAAGCTTGAGCAGCAGGTGGAGTCCAAGTGAAAGAGTTCTTTTTGAGGAGAGTAGTGAGAGGTGTTGCAATCTTCCCATAATTCTTAACAAACTTGCAATAATACCTTTTTAAGCCTAGAAATCCATGCAAGCTCTTAAGAGTATTTGGGTGAGGCCAGTCTTGCATAGCTTCAATCTTTTTAGGATCCACCCTGACACCATCTTTTCCAACCAGATGACCCAAGTATTCTACTTCTGAGGTGCCAAAAGAACATTTAGACTATTTCAGGAAAAGTTGGTGTTAAGAGAGTATATGGAGAAATCGATCCACATGAGAAAGATGGTCTATCCAGGTTTTTCTATAGATGAGGATATCATCAAAGAAAACTAAGACAAAATGGTAGAGAAAAGGATGGAAGATATGATTCATGAGGCTTTGGAAGGTAGAGGGGGAATTACACAAGCCAAAGGGCATGAACAAAAACTCATAGTGGCCCTCATGAGTTATAAAGGCAGTCTTGGGAATATCTGCCTCTTTCATACGTATCTGGTGGTAGCCCGAACGAAGATCCAGTTTAGTGAAGAATTGGGCGCCACTCAATTCATCCAGGAGGTCATCAATGATAGGAATGGGGAATTTGTATTTGATGGTAAGCTTGTTGAGGGCATAGAAGTCAGGACACATTCTCCAAGAACCTTCTTCCTTTAGGACCATGACCACATGAGATGAGTAGGGGCTCGTACTAGGGCAGAGAACGCCTGCATTAAGGAGTTCCTGGACCATTTTCTCAATTTCATTGCTTTGGTAAAAGGGGTGACGATACAGACGGATATTGGGAGGAAGGCTTCCTGGTACAAGGGGAATGAAATGATCATGAACACCACGGGAAGGAGGGAGTCCTTGGGGAGTGGAAACGACCAATTGATGTTTAGAAAGGATGGCTTGGAGGTCTTGCGGTACGGAAGGTGGCTCTATTGCTTGTATGACATGGAGTTGGGCGATAGCATCAGAATGACCCTTTTTGAGAAGCTTTTCCATGCGATGGGAACTAATGATCTTTGGTGAACCTGCGGTGATGCCTTGGAACTTATATTGGTGGCCCTCTTGGTCGAATTGCATGGTTAAGTCTTTAAAATCCATGAGAATGGGACCCAAAGTCCTTAGCCAGTCTGCACCCAGGACAATGTCACAACCTCCCATGTCTATAGAAAACATATGGGATTTCAATTGGTAGTCACCAATTTGAGACACAGATTTTCACAACGCCCTCCACATTTCATGGAACCACCATCGACAATCATGATTTGGAAATTATTGACAGAATGGATGTAGAAATGCGTTTCTTGGGCAATGTGGCGGTGAATAAAATTATGGGTGCTGCCACTATTAACCAAAATGATGACCTTCTGATGCTTGATGTAACCGATTATCTTGAGGGTTTGGGGAGCAGAGAAGCTAGTGAGAGCATTGAGGGAAATGACTGGTTCTGCTTTGGGAGGGTCTGAGGGAGGGGTTATGTCAATGGATTCAAGTGATTCAGACATAGAGGGAGTTTCTTCATCTTCTTCCGAAATCTCCTTGGAGATAAAAAGATTTTTTTCTTTACACTTGTGGCCCAGGAAATATTTGTCATCACAATTATAACAAAGGCCTTTGAGTTGGCGTTCAACCATTTTAGCCCCGGTCAATTTTTTGATCTTTAGTGGAGCAGAGGGAGTAGTGGGATTTACTAGTTTAGGGAAAGGGATGAAGGAGGGTTTGCGGTTTTGAGAAGATACAATCTGTTGTGCTTCATTATCTCTTTTGGTATCCCCAACCCAAATCTTAGGCCGAGCCATGAGGACATGGACCTAAATTTCATCTTTGAGGCCGCTGATAAAACACTCTCAGAAAAAGGCATCAGACATGCCCTCTATTTTAAGAGCCAGGCACTCAAAGGAAGCTATAAAGTCTTCGACTGTTCCTAATTGTTTCAACTTTTTCAAACAACCCAAATGGTTGGTTTCAGTGTCAAAGCGTTCATAAAGCTCTGCCACAAATTATGTCCAAGCAATATACCCTTGACAATAATTTTTTCTCCATTGCCACCATTTCCAACGTTCTTGATATAGATGGAGAACACCATACCGGAGTTTGGCCAAGTCATCTGTAATGATTTATAAAGAGAAGTAATGTTCCATTTGGGTTACCCAACCAGTGGGGTCCAAGCCATCAAATTTGGTCACATCCACCCGTGGAAGGTGTAGGTCACATTGGAAGTGATGGTTCTGCAAGGTATGGGAATGAGAGGAATGGTCACCTTCAGTATGTGGGGGTGAGGAAGAGGAAGGGTTATCTGTAGGGATATGCAGTTTGGTGTAGAGTGCCAAAAAGACTGATTCAAGATGGGTGGTGAGGTCTTGTTTGATTTCACCTATTGAGGACTGCATGGTCGTATTGAGGGCGATGACATTGGCACTGAGTTGTTTTACTTCTTGTTGGGTCTCAATGAGACCAGACTACAAAGTGTTGAAGTGAGCTTCCAAGTCTTGGCTACGAGTATGAGCCATGAGGATGGGGGAACTGAAAAGGGGTGGGGAGGGTAAAAATATTTTTCCGAAAAAATGATATGGATGAATGTGATAAGGGTGAAGAGATGAATCCAATCGAATAGGGCTGAAGAATACTGTGGAGAGGAAATTGCCAAATGCTTAACTAGAAAGAAATGTGTATTTACTTTGTAACGCGAGCATAGTTGCACGACAATAGATCTTGTTTGTTTTAATTTGTTTATGTTTCTGTCCCCAAGGGTTAGGTATTCAAGGGTTCTGCATACAAGGGTTTGCCCTGTGCTATAGCTCTCTGATATACATGCGGGGTTCAATAGTAGTACTTATCCTAATATCTCGGGGAACTAACTAAGGAGGATAGACCATACCCTTAGCCGTACTACCCGACTACCCAGGTACTAGAGAGTATCTTCCCAAGTGTTGTTCTCGGTGACACTATAGCAGTCAGGTGGCCGATCGGTTTATCTAAAGAGGGCTTCAGGTAATCTATGTCGATCCATACACAGGTGTTGTCTGATGCGCTACCACTCGAAGGGGTACCAACAAGGGTTACAAGGGTGGCCAACAAATGTGCACTTAAGTACCACTTGTATTTCTTGTGTGTATGAATCCCTCAACTGTGGGTTTATGCACGTAACGACAAATCTCTGTGGCTTAAAGACGCTAGAATATGTCTCTACCCTGAAAAAAATTTAATCTACACTTTCTGCTGAAGAAAGTGCTCTAATACCACTTGTAATATACCAGATATAAAATGTATGTAGAATAGAAATAAAATTCTAGTAATGGCAGAATAACAACAATATAACTAGAACATTCACCACAATAACACTGAAATGATATAAGAATAACAACAAAAATATCACTTTGAATCTGAAAGCAATTTTGATGGGCCTCTTCGAGGGGGAAACCTCTAGTTGAGCAGAGCTCTATTACAATAATATCCAAGCTAGGGTTCTCATACCCTCAACTCCTATTTATACTAAAAAGAAGCATCTAAAGGAAGATCCTTCTAGAAGCGGAAACTTCTATTAGGTCTTCTTACATCTGCCTTATTCTATTTTATTGAAAGGCCTTATTAATATTGACCTTTATTACATCTGAATATATTGTTCTACCTATGTGTGGGTTAGGACCCTAACACATGTCACCAAAACAAAAATGGTGAAAAATAGGTCTACACAGCTCCATTCAAATTTCCTTTCCTATTTCTTCCATAAAAGACTAAGTAGATCTTCGAGCCTTACCTACATTACACTATTGTAGAAATAGGAGGATCAATTCTTTATTCACTATATTCTAAATATATAATAATTTCATTTGTGATCTCCATGTTCAACAACTACAATGACAGGCTGAAACATAAAGTAGTACATGTTAGATTTCTTAACCTGGAACTTATTACTCTTCCAGTTAATGTGAAATAATTCTGTGAGATTATCTACTTTGAAGGTTTAAATATTTCTTATAAGGGATTGCAAAAACTAATCTTAAAAAAAATGCATATTTCTCATATATCTTTCACCAAAACTATGCAAAAAACAAATTGAACGATATTTGTGATCTAAAGTAGAGCATAACTTCATTTTAACTTTAAAATTAATAAATAATAAATTCGGGAAGCCACGTGAAAGGCCAAAGATCCTATGTAGGAAACAGGTTGATAATAAAAATGGTAATAAGAATATGCCAATACAATACTAGTAGTATAGACGAGATTTGGAAATGATCAAAATCCATCTCACAAACCAGAAATGCAAGTTTGACAAAAGGATAACAATTGCAAAGACTATTTACATCATTGGACCATTTTAAAACCTCTTTTTCGGTTGTATACCTTGTTGGTCAGTGGAAGAATGAGCAAAACAAGATTAAACAACATAAATATACAAGACAATAATCACACACAAAGAACACAACAAATTTATGTGGTAAAACCCTTTAGAAGGGAAACATCCATGAGGCAATCATAATGGATTTTCTTATTGTTCAAAGGAGAATTACAACAACCAAACTCGTCTTACAACCATCTCTCAACACTAATCCCACTTTGCATCTATGAGCTTACATAGATAATGAAATCTCTCCAACAGTTACAATTAATGTGCACCTAACTAATTTTATTTTTAGTTGATTTGATCAACTTAAGATAGAATAATAGGAGCTAGGAAATCCTCCCATATCCTATCTGTGGGAAATTGGTTGGCACTGTTTCAACAATGTCCACCTTGAAAATAATTTACCTAATATATCATGTCCAAATTTATTAATCACCTTTCCTACAATCCAAGAGAATCCAGACACCATCGGAGCTTCTCTAACAATACTGGTTTTGTGAACATGGACCTACAAAATTCTCTTGTGTATGGACCTTTTCCAGAGACACTCCACTTTCATGAATAACCTGTCTTACAAAATGGTATTTAATAGGAATATTCTTTGTATTACTGTGATAAGATGGAGTTTTATCCAAATGAATAACACTTTGACTATCACATAATAGTTTTTCTTTGTCTTGCATCATTCATAACTCACCCGACAAACCTTTTAACCAAATTTCCTCCTTGTAAGAATGTTAACCAACTATATATTTTTCCTCCGTAGTGGATAAAGAAACAATGTTTTGAAGCTTTGGCATCCAACTAGCAGGTCCTCTTGCAAGAGTAAAGACATATCTTGAAGTGTATCTTCCTTTTTCCAAGTCACCTACAAAATCTGAATTGACATAACCACAAAATAAATCACTTCAACCATTGTAGGTGATACAATAATTACTTGTACCCATAAGATACTGAACCACCCATTTCACTATTTCCCAATGGTCTTTACCTAGATTTTCCATCTATCTACTGATAACACCAACTTCATGTGAAATTTTAAGAAAGGTTTTTTGAATTACCCACAATTGAATTCATTTTTTGATCGATTTTTTGAATCCTCAAACTGGATTCATCCTCAGGACCAATCGTCGAAGGTGAGAGCTGCAAATATTCAATATAAATAAAAGATGTGGGATAATTTTTGTAACTAGACTTCTAGCTGACAAGTCAAGTTATAAAAATTGTCCCACATCTTATATTTATATTGAAGATTTGCACCTCTTACCTTCGACGATTGGTCCTAAAGATGAATCTAGTTTGAGGATTCAAAATGTCGATGACAAAATGACTTTAGCTGTGAGTAATCCAAAAAAGATTTCTGAAAATATTCGCCATAGTAATTTGAAAATAACAATTCATGTGAAATATCTTGCCTAGTACTTAGCATCACATACATCAAAATTCCTAGTGCATTAACATATGGTACATGAGACATGTATTCATATTCTTCATCATTACTAAGGCATAAGCTTGAATAAATCTTGAAATGGGAATCCAAAGAGAGTTTCACATTATTCATACCAAACCTCATAAGTATTTTCTCCACTTACTTTTGTTGTGATAACCACAAATTACCATTTTTCCTATCTCTATGTATCTCCATGCCCAATATTTATTTTTTTGCTTCTATATCCTTCATATCAAAATTCATAGCCAACTCAGCCTTTAACTTGTTGATTTCAACCATGCTTTTTCTTGACATAAGAATATCATCAACATATAACATAAAAATAATAAATATGGAATTTTCCAAATTTTTACGGTAAACACAATGATCATACTCACTTCTTTTAAAATTTTGGCTCACCATGAAGTAATCAAACTTCTTGTACCATTGCATGAGAGACTCCCTTAGGCCATACAATGACTTCTCGAGTTTGCAAACAAACCTTTTATTGTGATCCTGAACAAACCCTTCTGGTTGTTCCATATATATTTCCTCATGCAAATATCTATGTAAAAAATTTGTTTTAATGTAGACCTAGGTGCCCTAACTCAATATCAAGAAAAGCTACTAGTTCTAACACAATACAAATTGAAAAAAGATTAACAAATAGTGAAAAAATTCCATGCAAATCAATACCTTCCTTATGAGAATACCCTTTTTCTACCAATCTTGGTTTATACCTTTCAACTTTATCATCAACACCCCTTTTCATATTGTAAACCCACTTGTAACCAATAATCTTCCTCGCCTTTGGAAGTTCTACCAGGTCCCATGTTTTATTCCTGTCCATGACATCCATTTCTTCTTTCATTGCTACTTTCCATTTATTACTATTACATACCTATATTTCTTCCTTATAACAACTAAGTTATCCATCATTAGAAATCAAAGAAATAGATGTAGCATAATCGTCATACCTCTTAGGAAAATTTATGACCCGTGTATATCTCTGTAGATATTGTTGTGGTATTTCCTCAATTTCCTTGAATTTTTTTTTATCATCATCTTCTTCTGCAAGAGCTTCTTCATGAGCATCTTCATGCTCCTTCTCTGATCCAGATTATTTTCGGCATGAAATGAGAGCAGAGATATAATAAATAAATGTACAGATATATATCAAATATCCAATACTATAACAAAAATGTATCATAGATGCAACCATAAACAAACATATGCAGTAATACACAATTTTCTATTAATGAGCGAAAATGTACAAAGACTATAAAATACAGAGTGAAAGACATGCTAGAATGGTGCCAGCTTATCTCTGAGAAGAGATGTGATGGATACACACATACATGAGAAGATAATTTTACAATGAGGCTCCAAAGAAATTTTTATCATAAATAAAATCCAAAACCATAACCCTGGAAGATGAAAATCCAAGAGTTTTGTGGACCCCGTTTTGGGTAGTTTGGTGTATCAACTTCCTGGGGGTGTAACTTTGGCATACGATCTATGTTTAGGGGGAATGATAACTCGTTGGAAAGGTATCATTGAGGATATTCATTTTGGGGGCTCAATCAGATACTGTGGCTATCATTGAGAAGATCGATCTCGAAAAAACTTCATTTAGGCCCTAAAAATTACCCCAGAAGTTAAAAACTGGTAAAAATAGTAAATTACCAATATTTCCAGAAATTTGTTTTGAGTCAGTTGGAAAAGTTGGGTGTCCACTGATATCCAATTGGATCAATATTACCTCCTTAAGAATAAATGGTCTCCATTGCATTGAGTGCCCGGGGGGAAGGGAAACACATTTGTTGAATCTGCATCTTGATGATTTGCTTTCCTTGTTGGACAAGTTGCGCTGCTTAGCTTGTTGAAGGTTGTCATGAACCTGTCGCTGGAAGGATTGGAAATTTTTAACCAGTCTGTCTACATGATATTCCTTTGTGTAGAAGGAATCTTTACACTTTGTTGCAATCTTGTCAACCTGCTTCTATTGGATAAAAGGTGCTTGGGTTGAGGTTGTAGTGGTTGAAGTATCCTTATGTTCACCTTTTGAACAGATTGTGAAGAAGTTGAATTTTTTAGTATGAGATACTACCTTACGACATTGTTTATGTGGTACAGTAGTTGGAACTACCTGTGGTATATTGTAGAGATTACCCCCCAGAGTAACAATGACACTACGGGGTCTACACTCATAGATAGCATGGTGCTTCAACATATATGGTTGGCTCAAGAGAACATCACAGACATAGAGAGGGGAAACGTCACATCATACCTCATCCTTGAAGGGTTGGATGTCATATGACAATCGATACTACTAGATGGCATGAAGATCTCTTCCCTGGTGAAGCCACCCAATGTTGTATGGTTGCGGGTGTAATGTTGTCAACATTCCCAATTGTTTGATGGCCTATGTTGAGATGAGGTTCTTATGGCTTCTGCTATCAACAATAAAATGCGGCGAGGTCCCCTTCACCCACATCTATGAATGAAAAATGTAATCCCCCTCTTCAGGATCTGTGGGTTCTTCTTCTTGAATTTTTCTGGTAACAACAATGGCAGTGGGGTCTGCGTCGATGATCTGTCTTTTACCAGTATTTTTAGAATCGATTTTTGAATCAGGGTTCAGATCCTTATCTTTGGCTTGACCACCAATGAATTTTTTGGGTGACATTCACCGGTGTTGTACCAGGGGATTTTGTAGAAATCACACCATTTTCCAGTGTCCTTCTTTGTCTTCCCTTGACCCTTCTTTTCCTGTGGCTTGGACTGGTTTTCGGGAGACTGTCTTTTAGGGCTGTGTTTATCATACTTTGGTTGTTGCTTATTTGCAAACCCAAACTCCCATTTGTTCTGGTGCTTAAATTTATGCTCAATTTTAACAACATATTGATAAGAATCACTGAGTGATGAGATGTCCAGAAAATCCATTTCAGTTTGGATGTATCTGTGTTGAGCCCCATGGTATTTCAGAACCAAATATCATTTAGAGTATTTGATACCCATCTTGGTGCACAAGGTATGGAAGGTATTGGTGAACTACATAACTATTTGTCCCCTCTCTTGCCATAGTGTGGTCCATATCATATATTGGTCCTCATAGTTGCCAACAGGGTAATATTGTTCCTTTATCGTGTCCACAAAAAAATCCCAAGTGGGATCGGCCCCATATATTCCAGATTCTTTTGTGGAAATTTTCTCCCAGTAATTTTCCCACCAACATTTGACATGGTGGAGATATTTACAGAGTCTGAAGGTGATATTTTCCCTATTGAAAAAATGGTGAACAGAGAAATAACCTTCTAGCAGATTTAACCATTTATCGTATATGCATCTATATGACCTTCAAATATGGGAATATCAAAATTAACCCATACCTTGAAAGGAGAGGTGCTTCCAAAGTGGTTCTTTTATGGATATTCACCTATTTCTATCGACAAGCATTAAGGGATGTGGAAAAAATTCTTCATCATTTCCTCCCTGTGTCACCTGAGATCTTGCTGAAGCACCAGATTGATAGAATCGTCTGCTCTGTCATTTTTATTTTATTTTTCCATGGAGGGTTTATTTGGTGTGTGAGAGAGATTGTCTTTAAGAGGGACAAGATCGATACCCATCTTGCTATACTCAAACCTCATCGGGGACATGCACTAAAAATAAATGATCAAGAACATCCTGCTCTGATACCACTAATCCAAATTATTTTCGGCACGAAATGAGAGTGGAGATATAATAAATAAATGTATAGAGATATATCAGATATCCAATATTATAACATAAATGTATCAGATATGCAACCATAAACACAGATATATAGTAATACACAATTTTCTATTAATAAGCGAAAATGTACAAAGACTGTAAAATACAGAGTGAAAGCCTCGCTAGAATGGTGGAAGCTTATCTTTGAGAAGAGATGTGAAAAATACTCGCATACATGAGAAGATAATTTTACAATGAGGCCCCAAAGGCCTTTTTATCATAAATAAAATCCAAAACCCTAACCCTGGAAGATGAAAAGCCAATAATTTTGTGGACCCTGTTTTGGGTAGTTTGGTGTATCAACTTCTCATGGATGTAACTTTGGCATACGATCTTTGTTTGGGGTGAGCGATAGCTTGTTGGAAGGATATCGTCGAGGAGATTCATTTTGGGGGCTCAATCAGAGCCTTTAGCCATGTTTGAGAAGCTATATCCAGAAAAACCTTCAATTAGGCTCTCAAAATCGCCCTGAAAGTTAAAAACTGCTAAAAATAGTAAATTACCAAAATTGTCATAAAATTGTTTTCATCCAGTTGGAAAAGGTGAGTGGCCACCGATATCCACTTGGATCATTCTATCATATATATGATAGAGTCTCCAACTAAATTTCCTGGGTTTGCGATACTTCTACCTATTTCACTTCAACATCCACATCTGATTTAATGAGTTACAATTCATCAAATATGACATCTTTGTTAATGATGATTATGTGGCAAGTAGGATCTCATAGTATATATCCCTTAACTGATCATGGGATCAAATTTTGCTCAAAAATTCAAAGTTCTCAGAATTGCTTCAAATCGAATGAGAGTGTAGGTCTCATCGCTGTGAAACCAACGCAACTTGTTTGGGTTCAAACGGACATCGAGAGCGAGAGATATCGCATTCTTTTCAAAATGACAAACAGGCAAAAAAATGGGATGCTGACTGTACAGTCCGTACAGTCCGTACGACTGCTGACATGGAAGTCCGTATGAAATGTGGCAGAGCTGAGTGGCACAGTTGGTAGATTTGGATGAATGGTATTGTGACATGTGGCAGATTGTGGTTGGTTGTACGGTGCCACGTGGCCCAGTCATGGGCCACCATGTGGCACCATATTATTGGTTGCTCGTTTAAAATTATTGGAGTCCACCGGGTTCGACCCCGTGACCTCCACCCTCATGTACAGCCTTGGCATAGTATGCACTGCCAACATGCCCCAATATGTTCCTTGTTATAAATGCAGGTTTAAATACATTTGAATTAAATTTTATGTGTGGTCGGAGCGGGGTCAGGGCCGGGGCTTAGCCCCAGCCCGCGGTCGTATCCTCCATATCATATGACCCCAATGCAATGGTTGGCATACGTGTTTTGGTTTTGATTGTGGTTTAAAGGGTTGTTACAACCAAACTACCCACCACTTGTTACTTTGCTATTCACCTATGGGACGGAGCCCCATTTAAAGTTGCACGTGGTCACATGGCCACATGACTTCGGCCTTGGCGGTTAGGGGCTAGGTGCGCCCGTAACCGTCCTACAGTTCACACCGTTTGTGCGGTTGCGTCCGGTGCCAAGTTTTTACGCTTTAAATTGTGTGTGGGCTAGGTTGATCCAACAAGGGTGAAATTTGTAGATGCAGAGACAACAAGCTTGAAGGGGGGACTTCCAGGAAGCCTAACTTCTTCAATTTTTGGCCAAACTAGGTGCCGAAAAAGCCCAGCTAGGGGTTTTTGGACATTCTGAAGCCATTGGAGCAGTCTATTTGGTAGTTTGAACATTGTAAAGAACATTTTTTATCACTTTGAGCAAATAATACAAATGATCCATTGGAAGCTGGACCAGGAGATGTAGCCCAAGAGAGGGGTGAACTCCTTTATCATTTGT
>JZKD02S2340523.1:220740-235895 GCA_000966675.3 Picea glauca
CTGAAACTTTTAATGGTGCCGTGATTAACTATCCTACTTATGATAAGGAATTGTATGCATTGGTACAAAGTTTGAAAAAATGGAAACATTATTTGTTGGGGAAAGAAACCATTGTTTACACGGATCATCAACCACTGTAATACTTACAATCACAGACAAAGCTACAACAAGCTAGGCACTTCAGATGGATGGGTTTTCTTCAACAGTTCCACTTGGTTATCAGGTATAAGAAGGGCATTTATAACAAAGTTGTTGATATGCTTTCAAGGCCTATTATTAGTGTTTCAGTTATTCTTAAGGATAGTCCTATCATGCATGAAAGTTATGTGGAGCAATATGCTTTAGATACTGATTTCAAAGAATTATATGAAACTTTGTGTCATTCTAACAATGTTGAAGAATTGGATTACCATGTGCATGATAATCTTTTGTATCATCTTGGCAAGTTGTGTATTCCACAAGGAGAAAGAATCAACATTATAAGAGAAGTGCATTCCTCTCTTATTGCTGGTCATTTTGGTGTAGGCAAGATAGTGGCTAATTTGCAAAGATACTTCTACTGGCCTAAAATGAATGAAAGTGTTTCAAGATATGTTTGAGGATGTTCGTTATGTGCCACACGTAAACCTACCAATCGAAATTTGGGTTTGTATACTCCACTTCCAGTTCCTTCTCGTCCTTGGGAAAGTATTTCCATGGATTTTGTAGGAGGTTTACCTATGTCGAGACGAAATCATGATTATCTTTATGTTGTGGTTGATCGATTTGGAAAAATGTGTATTTTGATGCCTTGTATGAAGCAGGTTACAACTGAACAAATGACACAAATGTTTTTTCAGAATGTTTGGGTGCATTTTGGATTGCCTAAATCCATTATTTCTGATCGGGATTCTCGATTTGTTGGAAGTTTTTGGTCAAGTTTATGGGCACTCATGGACACCAAATTGAAAAAAAGCACAACTTTTCATCCGCAAACAGATGGTGAGACAGAGGTGGTAAATCGAACAGTGGTGCATCTTCTTCGTGCTTATTGTAGTAAGCATCCTAAACTTTGGGATGAGCATTTACACTACATTCAACATTCTTACAATCGTGCTAAGAACTCCTCGACTCAAACATCACCATTTGAAGTATGTTTTGGCTATTTACCCAAATCTCCTTTATATTTTATCTTTGGGAAGGATATTTCTATCGATGGTCAATATGACATTGATAGGGAAGAAAAGTTCATTGAACAAATTCAGTCGATACATCAAGTGGTGCAAGAGCAGTTGGAAAAGAGTCAAGCCAAGTACAAGACGAGACATGAAAAGAATCATGTTGATCACAGTTTCCAAGGTGGAGATGAAGTTTGTCTTTACATCAGTAAGGAGAGGCTTAAAGGAGAAGGTAAAAAATTGAAACCGATTCGATGTGGTCCTTTCAAGATTGGTAACAATGCCTTTCGTTTAGATTTGCCTCCTTACATGCAAATGTATGCAGTTGTTAATGTTGAGAATTTGAAATTGTATGAGACTTTGTTGATTGATGATCATGGAGAGCATGTTTAGATTCCTTCTATAGATGATTTTTCCCTAAAATATCTTACATAACTGCATGAAGACACCATCCTTGACAGGAGAATGCGAACTTCAAAACAAGGAAATGTGGAGTATCTTAGAGTTGGTCTTAAAGGAAAAAATCCAAGCAAATCCAAGTGGATAGAGGTGGGAAGAGTGAGGGAACTATACCTTCATCTTCAAATAGACTGAAAATAGTCTTTTGGAGGTCCAAAAGCTTTCCAATGGGGAGGTGTGATCAGGGGATCAAATTTTGCTCCAAAATTCAAAGTGCTCAAAATCGCTTCAAATTGAACGAGAGCATAGGCCTCATCATTGCGAACCCAATGCAACTCATTTGGGTTCAAACGGATGTCGGGAGCGAGAGCTATCGTGTTTTGTTCAAAATGACAAACATGCAAAAAAAAGGGATGTTGACTGTATAGTCCATACGACTACTGACGTGGCAGTCCATATGACACGTGGCAGAGCTAAGTGACACAGTTGGCAGATTTGGATGAATGGTATTGTGACACATGGTAGATTGTGGTTGGTTGTACGGTGCCACGTGGCACCATATTATTGGTTGCTCGTTTAAAATTATTGGAGTCCATCAGGTTTGACCCCATGAACTCCACCCTCATGTAAATCCTTGGCATAGTATGCATTGCCAACATGCCCCACTATGTTCCTTGTTATATATGCGGGTTTAAATACATTTGAATTAAAGTTTATGTGTGGTCGGAGCGGGGTCCAGGCCGGGGCTTAGCCCCAGCCCACGGTCGTATCTGCCATATCATATGACCCCAATGCAACGGTTGGCGCATGCATTTTGGTTTTGATTGTGGTTTAAACAATTGTTACAACCAAACTACCCGCCACTTGTTACTTTGCTATTCACCTATGGGACAAAGCCCCATTTAAAGTTGCACGCGGTCACATGGACACATGACTTTAGCCTTGGTGGTTAGGGGCTAGGTGCGCCCGTAACCGTCCTACAGTTCGCATCGTTTGTGCGGTTGTGTCCGGTGCCAAGTTTTTACACTTTAAATTGCGTGTGGGCTAGGTTGAGCCAACAAGGGTGCAATTTGTAGATGCAGAGACAACAAGCTTGAAGGGGGGACTTCCAGGAAGCCTAACTTCTTCAATTTTTGGCCAAACGAGGTGCCGAAAAAGCCCAGCTAGGGGTTTTTGGACGTTCTGAAGCCATTGGAGCAGTCTATTTGGTAGTTTGAACATTGTAAAGCACATTTTTGATCACTTTGATAAAATGATACAAATGATCCATTGGAAGCTAGACCAGGAGATGTAGCCCAAGAGAGGGGTGAACTCCTTTATCATTTGTTGTGTTATGTGTTTTCTGTTCATTGATTATGATGATGTTTATATGTATCTTGAATGAGTAAATCCTATTAAATATGTGTTGCAAAGTTGATCCATTTGCTTTTAACACATAAATTTTACTTGCAAGTATTTTCAAGAATACAAGTCTTCTTCATTTTTAGATCATTAACTCCATCACCATACCAAAAAAATATAATCCTTTTTTATTTGGGATCTAACTTAGAATGTTGATCCTTAAGAATAAGATCATAGGCCACACAACAAAATTTTTTAATATTTGAATAATCATAAGGGTGACCTGTCCTACCTCTTATAGAATATTACAATATATTGTAGCTGATGGTGATCGATTTACCATATGAAATGATGTAAAAACTACTTCTTCCCACAATTCCTATTGCAACTTGGAATTACTAAGCATGCTCTTTTCTCTCTCTAGAAGATTCCTATTCATGCATTCAACAACATCATTTTGTTGAGGAGTATAAACCGTGGTTTTATGTATTTCGATCCCAACTTCCTTGCAATAATGTTCAAATTCCTTAGAAGTAAACTCACCTCGATTATCATTTCTCAAACATTTGATTGACCTACCAGTTCTCTTTTCAACCAAATTTGTAAATTGCGTAAAATCATTAAACACATAAGCCTTTCTTTTAAGTAAATAGATCCACACCTTTCTAGAGTAATAATCTATAAATGTTACAAAATATGGCGATCCTCCAAAAGAAACTTTAGGATATGGTCCGCATACATTTGAGTGGATATAATCAAGGATGCCTTTACTAATATGTCTTCTTGTTTTAAACTTTTGTCTAGACTATTTTCCATGAATCCAATGCTTGCAGAAATTCAAATTCAGAGATTTAAAGATCGAAAGTAACTTACGATCTAGTGGTACTTTAATCCCTTTATCGCTCATATGTCCCAATAAGTGATGCCATAAACGAGTAGAGCCACTTACACCTTCAGATACTACCATTTCTTGATTTGGTTAAGTTCTTCCTTCTAGATGATAAATATTCTCGATCTTTTTATCCTGCATAACTACTAAGATGCCTTTGGACGCCTTCAATACTCCATCTTAAACTGTACATTTATAACCAATAGTATATAGAAATCCAAAATATATTAGGTTCTTTATAAGGTTAGGTACATTCCTCACATATGTTTTAAAACATTCTTACAATACCATCATACATTTTAACCCGAATGCTACCAATTCCAACAATTTTACAAGAAATATCATTTCCCATAAAAACAACATTGTCGTCTATAGATTGGTAAGTTGAAAACCAATTTCTATTAAATACACATATGATTGGATGCAACAGAGTCTAAAAACCAATGTTGATCATGTTGTGAAACATTACAAATCGATAATACATCATCAGTCATATGTGAACTTGTTTCAGTTGAAGTAGCTTCATTTTCTTCCTTGGTGGAGTCCTCTTTGGATGCTTGTAGTCTTTTCTAGAAATCTTTCTTGAGATGCCCATATTTTCCACAGTACCAACATTTTAGCTTACCCTTCTTTCCTTTTGACTTAGATCTTGATGTACCTCTTTGATTATTCCCTCTTTCTTTATATCGACCTCTAGCCACCATTTCTTTTGATGTTGAGGTTTCTTGACTGGATTTTATCCTCATCTCCTCAGACAACATGGCTCTCACAATACTTTCATAATAAATGGAATATGTTTTGATAAACCACATAGATGTGACTAAATGATCCCAATATTAAAGTGATGAAAAGAATAGGGTAACTTCTTTGTCCTCATCTTTGTATTTTACTTCCATACTAGATAATTGACAAATCAAAGTATTGAAAACATTTAAATGATCGACAATTTTGGTACCTTATTTCATCAATACGATGTACAACTACCTATTCAAGAAGATTTTGGTTTTCAAGGGATTTATCATATAAATGATTTCCAGTCTGTTCCATAAGCCTGTTGTTGTCTCCTCTCTGATGATATTAAACAAAACTTCATCTGCTAGACATAGATGAATGGTACTAAGATCTCTTGCATCTATATATTCCTAGTCTGCGTCTATCATGCTTACTTGTTTCTTTGTCTTGACCTCTAATGCATTTTCCAATCCTTGTTGTATGAGAAGATCCTGCATATTGAGCTTCCATAGCTCAAAGTTATTCTTTGCGTTGAATTTCTCCACCTCAAACTTTGAACTTTGCACTTTTTCCATTACCACAAACCGCCCAAAATCTCCCAAACCACTTCTTATAATAAAACTAATATTTTTAAAATATGGAGGAACAATATATTATATTTGAACCCAAAAATATTTAATTAAAAGGTTTAATCCAAAGTACAAATATTTAAAATATTTGTCTTAAAACCTTTTACTAAACAAAGGTTCCACCTCTTAAAAGAATTATAACATCCATCTATAAAGTTGATCCTTTATAAAAGTGTTTTGTGAATGAAAAAACAAAATCCTCCATAAAAATTCATAAAGTCCACTTTTATAAAGTCATCATTTATAAATTCGACTTTCATAAAAATATATCTTGTGTTTTATGAAACAAATGTCAACTTTCATACCATGACTTTCCATAGTTATCACACCCTCGAATTATCACACTACCCACTAAGTGTGAGGGGAAATGAGAAAAAAATTGTCGCCTTTGTCGCACCTACTGCGAAGCTCAAGGACCGATGATCCAGGGTTAGCGTGCCTCTTGCAAGCCCCATGGAGCGATGATCCCACAAATTCTCAAAAACATAATTTTGAGACAATTTATTGACCCTCTAACATGGATCAAGTTTGAGACAATATATTTCCCCTCTAACATGGATCAGGGAGAAATAGGCCAAAAACTATTTCCCCCCTTGCAATGAATTCATCCTAGCACATGGATCAAGCTCTTACAACATCTTGATTGCCCAATGACTCTCTTAAACTCACATAGATCCACTCGACTTGGCTCACCTGCTCTAGTACTACTTCTTGGTTAGTGGAAGCATAAAAAAAACAAGATTAAATGAAAAAAATATACAATACAACAATCACACACAAAGAACAGAATGAATTTACATGGTAAAACCCTTCAAAAGGGAAACATCCACGGGGAAATGATAATTTCTTTTCTTATTGTTCAAGGGAGAATTGCAATAGAAAAACTCGACTAATTGCAACCATCTCTCAACACTCATATCACTTTGCCTCTACGAGATTACATAGATAATAACATCTCTCTATTTATATTATGATTGTTGCAAGAGGTATTGACCTCCACATTTAACCTTTAACAAGACTAGAATATTTCAGAAATCTAGAAAAACCCTAAACGGTTGGATAAGAATCCTAGAAGACAAGTTGGCTCAAGAGAAAATCTAATATTAAGTTATTATCCTCCAGGAAGAGAAGTTGTCCTAATTAGGTGACTTGAAGCACTATAAATAGAGGGTGCTTAAGCTCATTTGGTATCACTCACTCTCATGACTTCATAAGGACTAATGTTGTGCATGAATAGAGGAGAGTTGCAAATGCTGCAGTAGTGACTTGGTATTTGTTTTATGGTTTGTAATTTATGCTTGGTATGCTATATTTGGAGAGAGGTAAGCTTACCTGGTTGGTTATTGGTTCTAGTTTTTTCTTTTGGAATTATTCTATCTATCAAGGTTAAGGTGCTCAGGGGTGGATTTGTCCTATGGTTGGGTGACAATATAGTGATATTGTCCATGGTAAAATGAGCACACCTATTAATTTAATAGGTTATGGGCCTACACTATATTTGGATAGTCTAACCACTGAAAGGTATATTGGGATAATTTTCTCAGTTGCAGTTGCAGTTGGAGTCAGAGTTATGATGCAACAATGAAACCCTAACCCTCTTGTTGAGGAACCATAAGTGAAGTGCTTGACCTAATTCCTAGATAGCCTAGTGCACCCTAGAGTAGCGCATGCCTTGGTACTCTTATCAAGACAAGGCATCAAATTTGAGTTTTTGGTCAAAGTCAAAGGTTGACCAAGTCAAAGTCAAACTAAATGCAACCATGACTTACTCTATGAAGTCAAAAAATAAGTTAGAAGGGGCTTCAAACTTTAGAGCATGGAATACAAGGATTGACCACATCTTTTCCAAGAATAAAGTTCTAGATATCGTGAAATGAAATATCATGGAACCACAGTTTGAAGCAGGAAAAGAGAAGGAGCCTCAGAACGTTGCAACACTACAGAAGTTCATGGATAATGACATTAATGATATGAATATCATAGTGTACTCTGTAAAGGATCATTTGACACCCTACATTTCTTATCTTGACTCATCCAAAAAGATGTACAATGCCCTAACTAACCTTTTATCAGTCAAAAATATTGGACAAGTGGTGAGTCTGAATAATGAACTCTATAACACAAAGATGACAAAGGATGACACCATAGCTTCATACTTTGTGAATATTTCTTAGTTGAAAGATCAATTACAATCTATTGGAGAAGCCATCCCAGAAAAGGAATTAGTGAGCATAGAACTCAATGGTCTTTCTAGATCATGGGGTGCATTTGCTACACGCATGAATATAAGGAAGGAGTTCCCAATCTTAGAATAACTTTGGACCTATTGTGCACAAGAAGAGACAAGGTTAAAATCCAAAGGAAAAACTCAGAAGGAAGAAGATGCTCAAGCCTTTGCAACAAAGTTCAAAAAAGATGGAGGTAAGAAAAGATATGATTCAAGAAAGAATTTCAAGACAAATATGTCAAAGGTACAATGCTTTGAATTCCATGATTATGGCCACTACAAAATGAATTGTACTAAACTAACAAAAAATATAAAAGAGAGACATCATGCGTCAGCTGCCAATGATGAAGAGACCTCAAAGAAGGAAAAGCATGATGAAACAAATTTCTTCTATTATTCAACTCTTACTAGAACCATTGAAGATGGCATGAGGTTGATTGATAATGGAGCTTCAAGGAATATGACAGGTAACCATAAGAATTTCTCAAGCATGAAGGAAAATGAGACATATCATAAATTGGAGCTTGGAGATAAGAACTCCTATGCAGTCAAGGTAATTGGACAAGCTACTATCAAGATGGACTCAAGTAACTCTATTCATCTCAATAATGTTCTCTATGTTCCTGGTTTGAAAAAGAATCTAGTATCTATTTCTTGTTTGGAAGAGAATGAAGATAGAGTATCTTTTGTAGATGGAAAAGTTCTTGTATGGTCTAAAACTTCAAAGATAGAAGATGCTAGAGTCATTCAAATTCATGACAGAAGATTGTATAAAATCCTAGGTTAGAATAGTCAAGTTCTTGTACATGATGAAATCAACCCTAATGATTTATGGCATAGAGGGTATTCTCACATTCATTATCAAGCCTTTCGATCCATAAAACAGATGGTTGTAGGCATACAATAATTACAATCATTACTTGAAGGTGTGTGCAAAGGAAGTGCACTTGGGAAGAATATTAATAAACCATTCCCAAGTAGTGAGAACAGATCCAAAAGGATCTTATACCTAATACATTCATATGTATGTGGTCCTATGCTGGTGAAGTCTCTAGGAGGATCTCTTTACTATGTGATGTTCATAGATGACTTCTCAAGAAAGACATGGTTTTATATGTTAAAGACTAAGGATGAAGTATTTAGAAAACTACAAGAATTCAAGGCTGAAGTAGAGAATCTAATAGATAATAAGACCAAGACAATAAGAACTGATAATGGAGGAGAATAAGCCTCCAAGGAGCTCATTTCATTTTGTAAAGAACATGGGATTAGGAGGGAGCTTATTGTTCCTCATAATCCTCAACAAAATCGTGTGGAAGAAAGGAAGAATGGAACTATTGAAGAATCAGTTAAGGCAATGATGAATAACCAAAATTTATCCATGTTCCTATGGGGATAAGTAGCTATGAAATTTTTCTATATTCAGAATAGAAGTCCACATAGAATATTAAAGAACATGACTCTAGAATAATCCTTCTCTGAAAAGAATCCAAGTGTTGAATACTTGAAAATATTTGGATTCAATGTCTATATTCATGTTCCCAAGGATAAGAGAAAGAAGCTAGAACGTTCAAGAAAGAAATGTATATTCGTTGGATATAGTGAATCATCAAAAGCATATAGAATTTATGTTCCAAGTCAACAAAAAGTTGAAATCAATAGAGACATAACTTTTGATGAAATAATTTCATTTAATAAGTCCATAGAAGAATCCATAGACTCCAACAAAGAAGAGGAACATAGAGATATGAAGGAAGAAAGTACATGTTCTCCAGAACCCAGTAAAGAACAAGAACCACCACAAGAACACGTGGAACCAATTATTGCACCTAAGACTAGAAAGAGATCATCCTGTCTTGAATCCATCTTGTTGGAAGCATAAAAGCATAAATCTTTGAGTGGTACCTTCAGATAAACTAATAAACAAAAAAGGTTCTCGAGATATGCAACACTCATGAAAATTATTGTCAATGTAGAACCTTCCACCTTTGAGGAAGCAGTCAAATATAAAGAATGTGAGGTAGTGATGGAGGAATACCAATATATTATGAAAAATGATATGGGAAGTTGTGCCTAGACCTAAAGAGAAGTCTACAATCACTTCAAAGTAGGTTTATAAGATAAATCATGTTGTAGATGGAAGTATTGACAAATACAGAGAGAGATTTGTGTCTAGAGGTTTCTCCCAGTAGGAGGAAGAAGATTATTATGAGACGTTTTCTCCAGTTTCCAGATATACATCTATCAGATCCATAATATCTCTACCATCTTCCATGGGTTTGATTTTACATCAAATGGATGTAAATACCGCCTTTCTCAATTGAGTGATTGAGGAAGAAGTATAAATAGAGAAACCTCAACTTTTTGAGGTACACCCAAGAGAAACACATATATGTAGATTAAAGAAGGGCTTGTATGAACTCAAGCAAGATCAAAGAGATCGCTATGCACATATTGATAGCTACTTGACAAGACTTTAATTTTCCAAGAGTCATGCCGATACTAATCTCTATTAAAAAGTTGTGAATAATGCACCTTTGATTCTACTGTTATATGTTGATGATTTGTTCCTAACAGGTGCAGAGCCTCTCATTATTCTATGTAAGAATAATCTAGCCATTGAATTTGGTATAAAGGATATTGATCTCATGCACTACTACTTGGGATTACAAGTATGGCATAAGTGTGGTGAAATCTTCCTCGGACAAGGGAAGTATGTTGTAAAGATCATTTAGAGGTTTGGGATGATGGATTGAAAATCCATGGCAACTCCGATGGTAATAGATTTGAGGAAGTTGAGAGTCTTTGATTATAATCCAATAGAATCGTCCCTGTATCGGTAGTTTATTAGATCCTTCATGTACTTGGTGAATACTAGGTCGAAAATTTTCTTTTCTATGAACATGTTGAGCCAGTTCCACGTGGAACCTAGAAAAGATCATTGGATAGCTGCAAAGAATATATTGAGACATCTTCGTGGGATGATAACTTATGGTTTGAGATATGCCCCAAATAGTGATGTAGAATTGCATGGATTTACCAATTCAGATTGGGAAGGAAGTGTAAATAATAGAAAGAGTACTTCTGGTATGTGTTTTAGTATGTGATCTTATATGATATCATGGGCTAGAAGAAAACATAATTCCATTGCACTCAACACTGTAGAAGCATAATGTATTAAATCTTGTGATGCTTGTACAAAAGAAGTGTGACTCCGCAACCTGGTTTCTAGACTATTTGATCAGGCGCTAGATTCGCCTGTGATATGTTGGCATAACCATAGATGTGTAAATATCTCAGAGAACCCGATGTTCCATGATAGGTCGAAGCACATTGACATCAATTACTATTTTCTTCATGATAAATTCCAGAGGGGAGAAGTGGTTCTTTAGTATATCTCCACTGATGAGAAGACTGTAGATATTTTGATGTATCCTTTGTCGAAGATAAACCTTGCATACTTGAGGGACAAGTCAGGGCTCGTGGATATTTCTCCCTTGTTTGAAAGGGAGGAGATGAATTCCTTGGTTTGGAGGAAGAACTGATATGTGGCATCATGAACTATCAATGAGCTACACATTTGTATCATGCTAGTACAAATTAGATATGTTTATACAACTTAGAGATGATGCTTGCATCATGCTATATATGATCATGCTAATACAACTCATATATGATATAGATGGTTGTAGTTGTTGATACAGTGTCCTAAGGAGCATTGTGCTATTACAACTTAGAGGTGGACATACAACTTAGAGGTGGACATACAACTTAGATATGATGTATTGACATCATGCTAGTTATGATCATTCTAGTACAATGTAGAGACAATGCTGGTGAGCGGCATCATCCTAGATATGGACATGTGAGCACATCCTAGATATGACATAAAACTTAGATATGATGTATTGACATCATGCTAGATATTTCATGCTAGCGTGGCTTAGAGATGACCATACAACTTAGAGATCATGTAGGGGTATCGTTTCATGCTAGATATGATCATGCAAGTACAACTTAGATGTGGCATACAACTTAGATATGATGGATTGACATCATGTTAGATATGTCATGCTAGTATGGCTTAGAGATGATCATACAACTTAGAGATGACACAGTGAGGCATTGATATACATCATGCAATTACATCTTAGATGTGGCATATATCTTAGATATAATGCATTGGCATCATGCTATATATCTCATGCTAGTATGGCTTAGAGATGACCATACAACTTAGAGATGATGAAGGGGGCTCGTGTCATGCTAGATATGATCATGCAAGTACAACTTAGATGTGGAATACAACTTAGATATGATGCATTGACATCACACTAGATATGCCATGCTATTATGGCTTAGAGATGATCATACAACTTAGAGATGCCACAATGAGGCACTGATCTACCTCATGTGAGTACATCTTAGATGTGGCATATAGATTAGATATGATGCATAGGCATCTTGCTAGATATGTCATGCTAGTATGGCTTATAGATGATGTAGATGATAATCCATATCATTCCAGTATAGCTTATATATGATGCATTCACATCATGCTAGTATGGCTTAGAGGTGATCTAGCTGATGATATTGTTGATGCAGGATGATATTAGAGTATATGATTTGATTGTTGTGGAGAATGTATGTTTCTAGAGAGTAGTTGTATGCTATTGTGGTGGATGTGTTCCACTCATAGTGACTGTGTCCCACTAGCTGTGTACCAGTGGATAGTAGTTGTATACTACTATGGATAGACACAGTTGTTTTCTATTGGATGGAATTTTTTTGATTGCCATAGAGACTATCACTAGTGTTGGAGATGAGTTCCAACTAGATGGATAACGATGATGGTGTTCGTAATTTGATTTGTGTAACCATGAGATAACATGTGTGGTTATGATGATGCTACCAGTAGAATGGTCTATTTGTGTTCAATACCATTTTTGATAATACCTCTCTATCTAGGAGGGAGTGTTGATATTACAATGGTTGAGGGAGGTATTAACCTCCACATGTAACATTTGACAATACTAGAATACTCTACAAAGCTAGAGAAACCCTTAACGGTTGGATAAGAAACATAGAAGACAAGTTATCTCAAGAGAAAATATAATATTATGTTATTAGCCTCCAAGAAGAGAAGTTGGCCTAGTTAGGTGAGTTGAAGCACTATAAATAGAGGGCACTTGAGCTCATTTGGTCTCACTCAATCTCATGACTTGATAAGGACTAGTGGTGCACATGACTGGAGGAGAGTTGTAGTTGTCGTAGTCATAAATTGGTCTTTGGATTATGGTTTGAACTTTCTTCTTGGTACGCTATATTTGGAGAGAGGTACACTACCTTGGTTGGCTATTGGTTCTAGTGTTTCCTTCTAGAATTATTCTATCTTTCAAGGTTAATGTGCTCGGGGGTGTCTTTGTGCCTATAGTTGGGTGAGAATATAGTGATATTGTCTATGGTAAAACGAGCACACCTATTATTTTAACACTCTTCACCAGGTACAATTAATGTGCACCTGACCAATTCTATTTTTAGTTGATTTGATCAACTAAAGTAAGAATAATAGGAGCTAGGAAATCCTCCCATATATTATTTGTGGGAAATTGGTTGGTACTGTTTCAACATAACCTTGTGGCATTGCATTAGCTAGATGAAAAATCTGTTGGGAACAAGGCATGTCTGAAAATACAGTTGAAAGTAATGAAAAAGCATAATCCTTCTACAAAAATGTTGTGTAAGATTGATGCAAACGTATTTTATAATATTTGTATGGAAAAAATAGGATCATAATAGAAAGATAGGGGAAACTTTAATTTATAAACTTCCATTAAATCTAAAATTCAACATTTTATGTGAATTTTTTTTTTCTTAAAGATTTGTTTTTGTTTCCATTTTTTTTTTAAGATGTAATGATGATTTCCATAATTTTGAAATAAGTCAAAAAAATTTAAAAACAAAGTTTTTATGCTAAAAAAATTCTCATTATTGAAATAAAATTTATAAAAAATTCATATAAAATTTAGAATTTTTTTATATATAAAGAAAATAAAAGTTATTCACTTATTAACTTACTTTAAATACCAAACACATGGAACATTAATTGTGGACTCTGTTTCCACCACAAGGAATTTTGATGTCAATGAATGGGCCTTGAGAGATGGAAACCTCCAAGGTTAAGGTTTAGGTGAAGAATTTGCGAAGGGAGGGAGTATGGGACTCCTCCCACCACCATTGAACATAATGTTTATTCCAACAAGGGATACAAAAGGGTGCATACCAGGTTTCACCATGAATGTCGAAAGGAACGAAAATCGGGAAGGAAATGATAGTGCAAGATTTAGGGGAAATGATTTCCCAATGAGGAGCAGAGAAATGATGGATAACAAAAGCCAAAATAAAGAAGAGAAGAGAAATTGGATATATGAGGAACTGCAAGGGGTTTCAAAGGATTGGAGATGTGTTTCATATGATGACATGGGGAATTATGGAGTGTTCCTTGAAGCTCCCTAGTCGCTCACCAAATTCATCTCCAGGTATCTTTGTTTTCCTTTTTGGTTTGTTGCACTAGTTTCATGTTTCATTTCGTTTGTGTGGTCAAGGGTCCATAAGTTACCCTTGTCCCTTAGCCTGGCAGAATGCTACTCAGTGGGTTTGTTTTTTTCCAATGAGTGGCTAGGCCTAGGAAGGAGGGAGGAAAATTTGGCTATAGAGGTTAGGATTTCACCTTGTTTATCCATATTTCTAGTCAAGTGTGTGGTGGTGCTATAGGGGAAGTTGAATTTTGAATGGAGTTTCGTCAATTCAGTAGAGATGATTTCCAAGTCTAGTAAAGGGGGGAGAGGTCATATTAGGATCGACGACGGAATGAAATGAGAGGTCATATTAGGATCGACGATGGAATGGAATGAGAGGTCTCATCCTCTAACAAATATTAGTCCACAATAAGGGCCAATAAAAGGTCTTGGGAGGAAGAACAATTGTATCTCAAAAATTTCTTGAATTTGTCTAAAACATAGGTCGAGGAGGTTGAAAAATAATTTTGGGATAGAAGACATAATGTGTCTAGTTTCTATCTTCTAGAGGAGTTACAACGTTGGGTGATAGAAACATAGTATTCTAGAACCAAGGCCACCAATTATTTTAGGATTGTCGAGGTTTACTAGATGGCAAATGCCATGATTCCTTAGGTCCTAGAAATGGAAAAGGAGGAGCAACATGATATACTGCATACAATCCAACTCTTTGAAGGGATGTTTCAAGTTGTATGTAAGATAGTCTTTGGGATTAGGATTTCAGTGACTCGGGAAGTAGAGGAGAAGAAGGGAAAACATAAATAAGAGGACTTAGCTAATCCAGTGGGAACTCAAGACAATCCATTTAATATCAATGATGATCCCCAACTGACTGAAACTACAAAGGTAAGGGTCGTAAAAGAAGATGAGATGTTGGAAAAGGAAATTGAGGAAAATCCTCATTCTCATATTGTTTGATGTTTGCATTATTTGTTAGTATTTATTGTCTTTCATGAATAGTCTCATAAGATACGGAATTTTTTACTAGCTATAAATCATTATACATCTAACATACTATAAACTCTCTAATTAAACAAGAAAATAGCTTTCGTTTAGGCCTTTATCAAAAACAATTGTAATTGTCACTCTTTGTATATAATATGAAAAGATTGATATAATTTTTTAACTTAAAAAAATATTTTAAATACAATTATTGATCAAAACACAATTATTATTCAAAATAAAATATAATATTCCGATACA
>JZKD02S2340523.1:243345-254943 GCA_000966675.3 Picea glauca
AATGATAAAGTAAGGTGACAAAATCAAGAAGGAATATTTAAATGATAAAGTATTGGAGAACTTTCTATTTATGGAAAGTGGTTAACCCTAAAATAAGGAAAATAGGTGAAGTGACTCAGAAATGGGTTAAGTGACCTAGAGGATGAAAGTATAAATAAGATAACAATGGTCTCTTGTAGATCATCCTTTTTGTGGGTCAATGGAGAGCTTCTTGTGAGAATATCTTTTAGAGTATTGATGGAGAGCTTCTTGAGCATTTTTGGTTTGGAACACTTGAGCATATTTAAGATCTATAGGTGACTGAGGTAACCAAAGGATATCCAAGATGAATTTCAAAGGGAAGGTGAAGAAAAAGGGCCGGAATTCAAGGGAGGATAAATTCTTTTCATGATGCTTTCTAAGGTATGTTATTTACAGGTCACCTCACCATTTTCGCAATAACTTTTTTTATATAATGATTCAGACCATGAGATTGATATTCCATTGAGGAAACATATCCAAGTATCTGTGGTAAACAATTTAGCTTTTGGTTCTTTGTATTTTTGTAGATACACTCCGTGGAAAATAAGGTTTGTGGCTAGTCCTGAAACTATTCTAAAACAGGTGTTTCAGGTAAAAACGTCATAAATTATTCATGATAGACACAATTTCAGTTAGAAAAATAGTGTTGGTCATATTAGAGTATTTAGTATGTTGTGTAATAGGTTCATATTTATTCAACAAATATTCGGTGTGGGGCACGCTCTACAAGGCCGCTCTCTAGAATAAACCAAAATTCAACAAGGTATGCCATTTTTTCTATAACTCCTTTTATGAGAGGTTCCAAGTAGTGAGACCTGGAGGAATTGCATAATACACACTAAATAAAATTGTGTATCCGTTTCAAATCTTTATTCATTATAGGTAAAAAGTTACGATTATTTCAAGTTAGGGTTGTTGACTAATCCAAAACTAGTCATGGTTGAGACAAGCAATTGATGAGTTGGCACATACATGAGGTGTACAGTTGATGATATTGGTACATATTGATGAGTCATTGTTGATGAGTAGTTGAAACATGATTGGTATATACTTGGTACATGGTTGGATGCACTTGTTTATGGTACAGGTTGATTAGGGGTTATTTGGCACAGGTTGGTGCATGGTTGATGCACTTGTTTATGGTACAAATTGATATTTGTTGAGGATTGTTGCCTCATATCATTTGGTGTTGAGGGTGTAAGTTGAGTCTTTCATTATAGAGCTAGTGCTCTTGTAGATTTGTACTCTATTCAATTGTTGTTAAAAACCCCCAAGGATTGTAGTCCATAATAAAAAGAAAATTTTACATACATGTTGTGTTCTTTGTGTTCCTTGTGGTGATGACTTGTTGATGATATATTGTTGATATGTGTTGACATTTAAATGGTTATAAATGACAACAATGAGTAATGAGTTAATGGTGATTGTTAACGAAGGAGTTTTGGGAAAAAGATCCCTACATTGTTCACCCCCCCCCACTCAGTGTAGTCAGTGTGTCCAACAATTTCTTTGTCCTCATCTTCTTATTTTAGTTCCATACTAGATAATTGACAAATCAGAGTATTGAAAACATCTAAATGATCGACAATTTTTGTACCTTCTTCCATATCTAAGATATACAACTACCTATTCAATAAGATTATGTTTGTCAAGGACTTTGCCATATAAATACTTTCTAGTCTGTTCCATAAGCCTATTGTTGTCTCCTCTCTGACGATATTAAAAAAAACTTCATCTGCTAGAAACAAACGAATGGTACTGAGAGATCTTACATCTAGATATTCCTAGTCCTCGCCTATCATGCTTGTTGGTTTCTTTTTCTTTCCCGCCAATTCCTTTTACAATCCTTGTTGTATGAGAAGATCCTGCATATTGAGATTTCATAGCTCAAATTTATTCTTGTTGTTCAATTTCTCTAACTCAAACTTTGAACTCTACACTTTTTCCATTACCACAAATTGACCAAAATTTCCCAATCCACTTCTTATAATAAAACTAATATTTTTAAAATATGGAGGAACAATATTATATTTGAACCCCAAAATATTAATTAAAAGGTTTAAACCAATGTACAAATATTTAAAATATTTCTCTTAAAAAATTTTTACTAAACAAAGGTTACACCTATTAAACAAATTATAACATCCATCCATAAAGTTGATCTTTTATAAAAGTATTTTGTGCATGAAAAACAAAAAATCCTCCATAAAAAATCATAAAGTCCAATTTTATAAAGTCATCATTTATAAACTCTACTTTCATAAAAATATATCGTGTGCTTCATGAAACAAATGTCATATTTCATACCATGACTTTCCATAGTGATTGCATGCTCCAATTATCATGCTATCCACTAAGTGTGAGGAGCGATGAGAGCAAAAGTATCACCTTTGTCACACCTGTTTCACAACTCAAGAAGCGATAATATAGGGTTATCGCGCCTCCTAAAAGGCCCAGGGAGGGATAATCCCAGAAATTCTCAAAAACATAAGTTTGAGACAATCTATCGCCCCTATAACATGGCTCAGGGAGCGATAGGCCAAAAATTATTCCCCCCGTTGCAATGAATCTGTTTTGGAACATAGATCGAGCTCTTACAACATGACAATTTCCTAATAACTCTATTAAAATCATGTAGATCTGCTCAGCTTGGCTCACCTTCTTTGATACCACTTCTTGGTCATCGGAAGCATAAAGAAAACAAGATTAAATGACACAAATACATAAGACAACAATCACACACAAAGAACAAAACAAATTTACATGGTAAAAACCTTCAGAAGGGAAACATCCACGGGGCAGTGATAATCAGTTTTCTTATTGTTTAACAGAGAATTACAATATCAAAATCGACTTACAACCATATCTCAACACTCATCCCACTTTGTATCTATAGGATTACATAGATAATAAAATCTCTCTTTTGATATTATGGTAGCTACGGAAGGTATTAACATCCATGTGTAACCTTTGGAGAGACTAGAATATTTTAGAAATCTAGAGAAACCCTAAATATTTGGATAAGAACCCTAGAAGACAAGTCAAATCAAGAGAAAATATAATATTAAGTTATTAGCCTCCAGGAATAGAAGTAAACCAAGTTAGGTTACTTGAAGCACTATAAATAGAGGGCACTTGAGCTCATTTGGTCTCACTCACTCTTATAACTTCATAAGGACTATTACAACACATGACTAGAGGAGAGTTTCAATTGTTGCAGTGATGAATTGGTGTTCGGTATATGGTTTGTAATTTCTTCTTGGTAAGTTAGCTTTGGAGAGAAGTACAATAACTTGGTTGGCTATTGGTTCTAGTGTTTTCTTTCAGAATTATTCTATTTGTCAAGGTTAAGGTGCTCGTGGGTGGATTTGTGCCTATGGTTGGTTGAAAATATAATGATATTGTCTATGGTAAAACGAGCACACCTATTATTTTAACAGGTTATGTGCCCACACTATCTTCAGACAGTCTAACCACTGGAAGGTATATTGAGAGAATTTGCTCAGTTGCAGTTGCAGTAACGAAACCCTAATTCTCTTGTTGAGGCACCTTAAGTGAAGTTCTTGACCTAATTCATGGATTTACTAGTGCACCCTAGTCTAGCACACCCCCTGGTACTCTCTACAAGCCACAGCGTTAAGTTTGATTTTTTGGTCAAAGTTAAAGGTTTTCCAAGTCCATGTCAAATTCAATGTAGCCATGACTTAATTTATGAAGTCAGAAAAGAATTTAGAAGGGGATTGAAACATCAGAGCATTGAAGACAAGGATTGACCTCATCCTTTCTAAGATTAGAGTTCTAGATATCGTGAAAGGAAATATCATGGAACCACAATTTGAAGTAGGAAAAGAGAAGGAACCTCAGAACGTTGCAGCACTAGATAATTTCAAGGATAATGACATTAATTGTATGAGTATATAGTGTAATATATAAAGGATTACTTGATACCCTACATTTATCATCTTGACGCATCCAAAAAGATGTATGATTCCCTAACTAACCTTTTCTTAGTCATAAATATTGATAAGTGATCAGTCTGAAGAATGAACTCCGTAACACAAAGATGAAAAAGTATGACACCATAGCTTCATACTTTGTGAATATTTCTCAGTTGAAATATCAATTACAAGCTATTGGAGAAGCCATCCCAGAAAATGAAGTAGTGATCATAGCACTCAATATTGGTTTTTCTAGATCATGGGATGCATTTGTTGCAAGAATGAATACAAGGAAGGAGTTATAAACGTTAGAACAACTTTAGACCTATTGTGCACAAGAAGAGACATGGTTAAAATCCAAAGGAAAACCTTATAAGAATAAGATGCTCAAGCCTTTGCAAGAAAGTTCAAAAGACATGGAGGTAAGAAAATATATGATTCAAGAAAGAATTTCAAGAGAGATATGTCAAAGGTACAATTCTTTGAATGCCATGATTATGGACACTACCAAGGAATTGTCCTAAACTAAGAAACACAAGAAAAGAGAGACATCATGTGTCATCTTCCAATGATGAAGAACCCTCAAAGAAGGAAAAGAATGATGAAACAAATTTCTTCCATTATTCAGCTCTTATAGGAACCATTGAAGATGACATGTGGTTGATTGATAGTGGAGCTTCAATTCATATGACAGGTGACCGTAAGAATTTCTCAAGCACGAAGGAAAAAGAGACACATCATAAAGTGGATATTGGAGACAATAATTCCTATGCAGTCAAGGGAATTGGACAAGCTACTATCAAGATGGAATTAGGTAACTCTATTCATCTCAGTAATGTTCTATATGTTCCTGGTTTGAAAAATAATCTAGTATCTATTTCTTGTTTGGAAGAGAAAGGAGATAGTGTATCTTTTGTATATTTAACAGTTCACATATGGTCTAAAAATTCAAAGATAGAAGGTGCTAGAGTCATTGGAATTCGTAAAGAAAGATTGTATAAACTCCTAGGTCAGAATACTCAAGATCTTGTACATGATGAAATCAACTCTAGTGAGTTATGGCATAGAAGGTATGCTCACCTTCATTATCAATCCTTTCCATCCCTAAAATAGATGGTTGTAGGCATACAATAATTACAATCAATACATGAAGGTGTGTGTAGAGGATGTGCACTTGGGAAGAATATTAAGAAACCATTCCCAAGTAGTGAGAATAGATCCAAAGGGATATTATACCTAATATAATCATATGTATGTGGTCCTATGCTAGTGAAGTCTCTAGGAGGGTATCTTTACTATGTGATGTTCATAGATGATTTCTCAAGAGAGAAATGGTCGTATTTGTAAATACTAAGGATGAAGTGTTTATCAAAATCCAATAATTCAAATCTGAAGTAGAGAATCTAACAGATAAGAAGATTAAGACAATAAGAATTGATAATGGATGATAATACACCTCCAAGTAGTTTGTTTCCTTTTGTAAAGAACCAGGGATTAGGAGGGAGATTATTGTTCCTCCTAACCCTCAATAGAATGGTGTGGCTGAAAGGAAGAATAGAACTATTGAAGAGTTACTTAAGGTAATGACGACTGACCAAAATTTATCCATGTTCCTATGGGGATAGGAATCTATGACAACTTTTTATATTCAAAATAGAAGTCCAGATAGAATATTGAAGAACATGAATCTAGAAGAAGCCTTCACCGAAAAGAATCCAAGTGTTGAACACTTGAGAAACCGTGGGTTCCTTGTCTATATTCATGTTCCAAAGGATAAGAGAAATAAGTTGGAACCTTCAGGAAATAAAGGTATATTCATTGGATATAGTGAATAGTCAAAAGCATATAGAATTTATGTTCCAGGTCAACAGAGGGTTGAAATCAGTAGATACATAACTTTTGATGAAAGAATTACATTTAAGAAGTCTATAGAAGACTCCATAGACTCCAACAAAGAAGAGGAGCATGGAGATAGAAATGAAGAAAGTACATGCTCTCCAGAACACTCCAGTGAAGAACAAGAACCACCACATGAACATGTGGAACCAGTTATTACACCTAAGACTAGAAAGAGACCAACATGGCTTGAATCCAACTTGCAGGAAGAAGAAAAGAATAAATTTCCCAGTGGAATCTTTAGACAAAGTAAGAAACCCAAAAGGTTATCCAGTTATGCAGTGCTCATGACGAGCATTTTCAATGTAGAAACTTCCACCTTTGAGAAAGAAATCAAATAAAAAGAATGGAAGGAGGCCATGATGGGGGAATACCTATCTATTATGAAAAATGATGTATGGGAAGTTGTTACTAGACCTAAAGAGAAGTAGGATGTCACTTAAAAGTGGGTTTATAAGATAAATCATGTTGTATATGGAAGTATTGACAAATACAACGAAATATTTGTTGCTAGAGGTTTCTCCCTGTAGTAGGGAGAATATTATGATGAGACGTTTGCTCTGGTTTCCATATATACGTCTATCAAAGCTATCATATCTCTAGCAGCTTCCATGGGTTGGAGTTTACATCAGATGGATGTAAAGACCACATTTCTCAATGGAGTGATTGAGGAATAAATATACATAGAGAAACCTCAAGGTTTGGAGGTACACCCGAGATAAACCCATGTATGCAAATTGAAGAAGGCCTTGTATGGAATCAAGAAAGCTCGAAGATATTGGTATGCATGTATTGGTAGCTACTTGGTAGAGTCATGCCGATCCAAATCTCTATTACAAGGTTATGAATAATTCACCTGTGATTGTTATTATATGTTGATGATTTGTTCCTAACAGGTGCAAAGCCTCTCATTATTCATTGTAAGAAGGATCTAGCCACTAAATTTGATATGAAGGATATTGGTATCATGCACTACTACTTTGGATTACAAGTATGGAAAAAGCATGGTGAAGTCTTACTAGGACTAGGGAAGTATGTTGTAAATATCCTTCAGAAGTTTGGGATGATGGATTGCAAATCCATGGCAACTCTCATGGTAACAGATTTGAGGAAGTTGAGAGACTCTAATTTTGATCCAGTAGACTCTTCCACGTATCGGTAGTTGATTATCTCCTTGATGTATTTGGTGAATACCAAGCCATACATTTTCTTTTATATGAACATGTTGCGCAAGTTCAAGGTGGAACCTAGACAAGAGCATTGGATAGTTGCAAAGCATATCTTGAGATATCTTCATGGGATGATAACTTATGGTTTGAGATATGCCTCAAACAATGATGTACAACTGCATGGATTTATTCATTTAGATTGGTGAGGGATTGCAGATGACGGAAATATTACTTCTAATATGTGTTTTAGTATGGGATCTTCTATGATATCATGATCTAGTAGAAAATATAATTCTTTTGCATGGAAATTTGTAGAAGAAGAGTATATTAGATCTTTCTATGCTTGTACATAAGAAGTGTGGCTCGACATGCTGGTTTCTGGACTATTTAATCAGGTTTTGGATTCAACTGTGATATATTGTGATAATCAGAGCTGTGTAAATATCTAAGAGAACCCGGTGTTCTATGACAGGTTGAAGCACATTGAGATCAAGTACTATTTTCTCCATGATAATGTCTAGAGGGGGAAAGTGTTTCTATAGTATATCTCCATCGATGAGAAGACTGCATATATTTTGACAAATCCTTTGTCCAATATAAATATTGCATACTTGATGGACAAGTAGGGTGTCATGGAGATTTCTCCCTTGGTTGAAAGGGAGGAGATTCCTTCCTCGGTTGGGAGGGAGCACTGATATGTGGCATCATGAACTCTCGGTGAGATGTGGATCTGTAATATTCTAATACAACTTAGAGATGGTCATACAAATTAGAGATGATGCTTGCATCATGATAGATATGATCATGCTAGTACAACTCAGATATGATACAGATGGTCAAAGTTATTGATATAGTTCCCTGAGGAGCATCATGCTAGTACAACCTAGAGGTGGACACACAACTTAGATATGATGTATTGACATCATTCTAGTTATTTTCATGCTAGTACATCTTAGAGATGATGTTGGTGAGCTGCATCATGCTAGATATGGCCATGCAAGTACAACTTAGATACGATGTATTGACATCATGCTAGATATGCCATGATAATACGGCTTGGAGATGACCATACAACTTAGAGATGATGAAAGGGGCTCGTGTCATGCTAGATATGATCACGCAAGTACAACCTATATGTGGCATACAACTTAGATATGATGCATTGTCATCATGCTAGACATGTCATGCTAGTATGACTTAAATATGATCATACAACTTAGAGATGATAGAGTGATGCACTGATATACATCATGCGAGTACAACTTAGATGTGGCATACATCTTATATATTATTCATATGCATCATGCTAGATGTGTCATGCTAGTAAAACTTAGAGATGATGTAGATGATACTCCAGATCATGCTAGTATGACTTATATATGATGCATTCAGATCATGCTAGTACGTCTTAGAGGTGATGAAGCTGAGGACATTGTTGATGAAGGATGATATTAGATTATATGATTTGATTTTTGTGGAGACTGTATGTCTCTCAATAGTTTTTGTATGCTACTCTGGTGGATGTGTTCCATTGGTAGTGATTGTGTTTCACTAGTTAGTACCTGTGTGCTACTATGAGTGGTTGTGTACAACTGGATAGTAGTTGTATACTACTATGAATAAACGCATTTGTGTTCTATTGGATGGCATTATTCTGATTGCCATGGAGATGATCACTAGTTTTGGATATGATTTCTACATAGATGGATAGTGATGATGGTGTTTTCAATTTGATCTGTGTAGTCATGATATAACATGTGTGGCTATGATGATGGTACCAACATAATGGTCTATTTTTGCTCAATACCATTACCAAAAATACCTCCCTAGATAGGAGGGAGTGTTAATAGTATGGTAGTTGCAGGAGGTATTAACCTCCATGTGTAACCTTTGATGAGACTAGAATATTCTAGAAATATAGAGAAACCCTAAACGATTGGATAAGAACCCTAGAAGACAAGTCGACTGAAGGGAAAATATAGTATTTAGTTAGTATCCTCCAGGAAGAGAAGTTGACCCAGTTAGGTGACTTGAAGAACTATAAATAGAGGGAGCTTGAGCTCATTTGGTCTCACTCACTCTCATGACTTCACAAGGACTAGTGATGCACATGACTGGACGAGAGTTCCAGTTCCTGCAGTGGTGACTTGGTCTTTGGTTTATGGTTTGGACTTTCTGCTTGGTACATTAGCTTTGGAGAGAGGTAAGTTACCTTGGTTTCCTATTAGTTCTAATGATTCCTTCCAGAATTATTCTATCTTTTAAGGTTAAGGTGTTGAGGGGTGGCTTTGTGCCTATGGTTGGATGACAATATAATGATATTGTGTATGGTAAAACAATCACACCTATTATTTTAACACTCTCCACCAGCTACAATTAATGTGTACCTAAGCAATTCTATTTTTAGTTGATTTGATTAACTGAAGAAAGAACAATATGATCCAGGAAATCCTCCCATATCTTATCTATGTGAAATTGGTTGGCACCATTTCAACAGAGCTCTTTGGCATTACATTAGCTATATGAAAAATATGTTGGGCATGAAGCATGTCTGGAAATATATTTGAAAGTAACGAAAAAGCATAATCCTTCTAGGAAAATGTTGTGTAAGCCTGATGGAAACATATTTTATAATATTTCTATGGAAAAAATAGGATAAGATTAGAAAGATAGGGGTAAAATTTAATTAACAAACATTTATTAAATGTACAAATTCAACATTTTATGTGAATTCTTTTTTTGTGTAAAGTTTTGTTTTTCTTTCCATTTTTTTTAGACATATTGATGATTTCCATAATTTTCAAATAAGTTAAAAATCTTAAAAACAATTTTTTTATGCTAAAAATTCTCATTATTGAAATAAAATATATACAAAATTCATATAAAATTTAGAAATTTTTATATATAAACAAAAAAAAAGTTATTGACTTATTAACTTGCTTTAAGTACCAACCACATGGAACATTAATTGGTGGGACTCTGTTTTGGCCACAAGGATTGTTGATGTCAATGAATGGGCCTCGAGAGATGGCAACATCCAAGGTTAAGGTTTAGGTGAAGAGTTTGCGAAGGGAGGGAGTATGGGACTCCTCCCACGACCAGTGAACATAATGTTTATGGAAACAATGGATACAAAAGGGTACATACCAAGTTTCACCATGAATGTCGAAAGGAAGGAAAATTGGGAAGGAAATGATAATGCAATATTTAAGGGAAATAATTTCCCAATGACCAGAGAAATGATGGATAACAGGCGTCAAACTAAAGAAGAGAAGAAAAAGTGGCTATATGAGGCACCGCGAGGGGTTTCATAGGATTGGATATGTATTTGGTATGGAAACAAGGGGAAATTATGGAGATTGGTCCTTGAAGCTCCCTAGTCACTCACCAAATTCATTTCCAGGTATTTTCGTTATCCTTTTTGGTTTGCTGCAGTAGTGTCATGGTTCATTTCCTTTGCATGGTCAAGGTTGCATAAGTTACCCTTTTCCCTCAGCCTAGTAGAATTCTACTCAGTGGGTTTTTTTTTGGCTAGTGAGTGGCTAAGACTAGGAAGGAGGGAAGAAAACTAGGCTATAGAGGTTAGTCTTTGGCCTTGTTTAATCATAGTTCTAGTCAAGTTTGTGGTGGCTCTATAGGGGGCATTGAATTTTGAATGGAGTTTCATAAATTCAGTAGAGATGATTCCCAAGTATAGTAAAGGGGGAAGATATCATATTAGGCTTGATATTATTGGATAAATCAATGAATGCGGACATAAACTAATCTCCCTAGATCCACCTGGATCTAGAACAAAAAAGGATAGGACATGACGCTTTCCCTAAGTTGCTATCATTGAATTTACTACCAAATAAGGAATGGATGACATACCTTTAGATATTTTTTCCTTATATCTCTGTTGTCCTTGCTTCGCTCTGGTGCTCTTGTGAGATCAAATCTGCAATGACACAAACCAACCAAAGTGACAACAACAATTGTAGATTCAATGAAAACCTAAACATGTGATCAAGGAGTCATGTAATAAAATGCTAATGATATTATGGGAAAGGGACATGTGACCATATCATATTAATTAAAAGTGGAAGATACAACCAAATTTTATTGATATCACAAGTTCCCTTTCGATGATCCTTTGTTTCAACACACACATAAACTTGCTACGAATTTGTATGTACACGGTCCACTGATCAGGGGATCAAAATTTGCTCAAATTTCAAAGTGCTCGGATTGAGACGAAACTAGTACCATTGTGTCCGTCTCGTTTTCCTGATTCCGGTGGTATATTTATTTTCGCGAATGGAGTCCGTATGGAGGAGATATCGCAATTTTACCGTCAAAGTCAAACAGGTCAAAATTGGTGCTGACTGTACCTGTCCGTACAGTCCGTACGGCCACGTGGAGGGACGTACCATGATGCTGACATGGAAAGAGGTGACGTGGCGCACACTGGTTGGTTAGACATTGGCCAATCGGACGCTGACACGTGTCACTCCATTTTTGTTTAAATTGGGTTTGTAAAAGATATTGGGAGTCCGCGGGGTTTGACCCCGGGACCTCCCCCCATGGTAAAGACT
>JZKD02S2340523.1:266848-280331 GCA_000966675.3 Picea glauca
TAGGAGTTAGTAAGATCTACTTGGTCTATTGTTTCATTAGGTAAAAGTGTGTTTTCTAGTGTGTTTCTTTAGTATGCATTAGTATGCATTTGTAGTTAGGAAATCCGACGGTCACAATATGTTCCCGACATAGAGTGATCCAACGGTTCATACTCTCCTCGATCTTAATGACCATTGATCTGTGGCTTAACACCTGATTGGTCCATGATCTCTATTTAAATAACATGGAGGGTCATTTACCAATGATTGATTGTGAGAAACTCTCGTAAAATCTCTCTGTAATATTTTTCTTTGCATTAATAAACTGCTCCAAGTGGCCACGTTGGTTGGGGTCGTGGATGTTTCCCTATGGGGGGTTTACCATGTGCAAAAATCGGTGTGTGGATATTTTATCTGGTTATGTGAGTGGTTATTGAAGGTGGTTGTCCTCTATTAGAATACCTATTTTGTCAAACAGTGTACCACTGTCAACCTGCAACGTCATTCTAAAAGCATGCCTTGTAGGGGAAGAACTCAGTCATTTTCCTGATGTAAAAAATTGTTTTGAGAGCCTAAACACATGCTTGTAGAGTCATCGTCAGGGTGATCAAAATAATTTGTAACTGAATTCCCCCCAAAGTATTTTGGCTGGAACTTGTGATAGCCAAAATACTTTGTAAAATGCGTGTGTGTGTCGGGAACAAGGAGCGCACCAATCAGGAACCTGCAAACAATCAAGAATCTACACAATATTATACCATCTATGAGGTAGGCATTCCCATGCTCAGACTACAAATGATTTGACTCATAAATTTCAGTCATGGCCACCAGTTATACACTGTGGATCCATGTGATCAAGATTATAAATAGCCACCAAGAATACACTTTGGATCTATGTGTTAACAAACTTGAAATAAGGATATAGCCACGAGACATACAAAGTGGATCTATGTGTCAATACAAATCATAAATACTCCATCGCAACCTAGACCAAGGTGATGAGATCCAGGGTCTTCAATCCCGTCATCTGTAAGTATGAATCTAACCATGCGATTACAGGTGTTGAAGTTGAACATGGTAGAAACCACTTGATTATCGTTCATTGATGAAAATCGTTAACAAGTGCAAGGAAAATCACCATTGATGTTAATGACTCCCAAAGTACCTTAGTACAATCCAAAAAATTTGAATAAATGAGATGAAGTCGAACACTAGATGGAATCTCTTGATTAGAGACTAATGATGTGAATCCACTGTCAGGAGAGAAGAAACCTGTCATTGAGGCATGCAGGCTCTAAGGTACTAAAATGATTTCTATGTCTCATTCCTAGATTATGAGTTGAAGTCGACGGGAAAATATTCATCACAGGAAGACCTTGATGTATCCCCCATCAATGAAATGAAATAAGTAATAGATTTAGGGTACACCAAAGTATGAAAATGACTCGAAACTGACACAGGGAAGTATGAAATGGTAGGAATTGATAATTGTAGATGGCCGACTCGAAAGAGGGCTTGTTTGGACTTCTCTTGAACATATGAATGACACAACAATGGTATTGGCAACATTGACTCAAAGAGGACCCAAGATATGAACTTCCAGAAGGTTAGACAAGAAACAAGTGGATTATTTCCCAACCTAGATTCAAATGATGAAGGGGGGTTTCATGTTCAAGAGTGACTAGTATTGCCACTAACACAGATTCAGAGACACATTTCTTTCCCAAATTTTCCCCCACCATTTCTAGCGAGTACCTCTTTACTTTTATGCAAGCCTAAGGAGGATAACATATTCTTGTTGATGTAAGCTCATCCTTCAAACGAGTCCCTCAGAGTATGTTTAACGAACCTTAAGAAGGAGTGGTTTGGTCCCATGTGCATATTTCGATTATTGTTTAACGAGTCCAAAGATAGAAAACTCAGGATTTTTTCATGTTTATAGAGTCTGAAAAACAATTAAAGAGATCTCTCTCAGTTCCTTTTTCGTAAAATAATTTGATGAGACCAAAAAAATGATCAACTATCGCCCATTGAATGTTTTCTTCAAATATTTTCGCAAGCGTGAAAAGAACAAGGTCGCTCGACAATCTTTTCATTTTTATGGAGTGTGAAAAGAGCTTAAAGGATACTCCATGGGTTTCGCTTTTTGTATTTCCATGATGAGTACGAAAAAAAAACAAAAGTAGACTCGATTGCATTCTCATTGATTTTCGAGAATGAGAACGAACAAAGAGTGAGCTCAAGGTTTTTCTAAAAATCCCTAAAAAGTACTGGTATATGTAACGAACAAAAAATCGAATCAGGAAAAAACATCCATATTGCATTGTTCAGGACCTTTGTCTTTCCATCTGCGAAAAGTAAAAGATTCACGAGACCATTAAACCTTTAGGCCATGATAAAATTCATTCAAATAATATAAAATATTATTAGAAAAAGTAAAAAGTGAAATAAATAGGGGTAAAACTTCTTATTGCTATTTCATTTGCATTTCATTCAAAACTTGCCTAGAAATCTTCTTTTTACCTCATATTTCGATTGTTAATTGCGATAATCACAGGTGACCATTCAACAAACGGCCTCCTTCAACACGGTAAGCTTGTCATCCTCTCCTTCTTCAATGGATTGAAATTCATTTGTTCTGGTTAAAAGGTAGTTTTTAAATTAGCTCTTTGGTCGGTAGGCATGCAACGGGGCCGCCGCAGGTGACTAGTATCGGGAACTGCGAAAATCAATGATTTTTGCAGGTGCCCTATGGCTCACCTGTGGAAACCCCACACTGTACTAAAAATTCATCCGTGACATCCAAAAACCCAAAACTTTGTGCATGTGTTTGACTAAAAAATAATTTCAAAAGTAATAATTGAAGATGCTAACTTCCTTTTCTTGTCTCCATGCAGGTATTTGATTGCCTAAATTTTGGAGTGGATAGAATGAGAACACAAAGATGATGACTTTGTTGGACAACTGAGAGGGGGGTTGAATCAGTTGTTACCATGCTTAAACAATTATGCTTCTTTTAAAAAACCTTTACAAGGCACTCAATGATGATCACAATAATGCAGGGATATAAACAATGACACATTCAACATCAGTCACATATATGAGAAACACAGAGACAAATATTTCCCGAGGAAACCCATATAGGGTGAAAACCTCTTCTTCTTTATATGATAATTATTATCTACATTCTTTACATCATCATACATATGAGCACCAACTCATTTTGAGGCTACAACCTATGTTTTTGTAGGCTGCAACTTGCTGAGAGCACCAACTATCTATCTTCTCTAGCACCCACTAGAAGGAAGCTACAACTCCCTAGTTTCTCTAGCACCAACTAGAAGGAAGCACCAACTCCCTAGTTTCTCTAGAACCAACTAGAAGGAAGCTACAACTCCCTATGTTCAAGCACCCACTTGAACCTCTAAGGACAACAATCCTCCCTAGCACCTCCCTACAACCCTGTTTTATAAATCTTTGCTACTAAAACTCATTACAGTGATATAATGTTCAACAATGGCTTACCAGACTCATCACTGTTCTACTGCATTTCGTTGCTCTGTCTGCCTCACTGCATTCCTGCACACATGAATTGCGCTATCTGTTCTTCTACTTTTTATGATCTGTGTGCCATATCCATTCACTGCACAATTCCTCTTCTGTTCAATTCAGTTGTTGCACTCCCCTCCTTCTTCATGCATGAATCACCTTCAACAATGACAATCACAGCTACGCCAACAACAACAACACCCATCTCTTCTTTGTTCTGCATACTTATAGTCTCTCTGCTCCTTGTGCATGAAATATTTTCCATTCCTCTGCATGCTCACCCCGTGTCAATCTCCTCCACAACTCAAGTGTGTTATCTGATCATCATGGTAACTCTTCAGCTTCTCTAGCAATTTTCCCACGCGTTCAACATCACTGGCTGTTATGTTGAGATTCCTCAGCCTCTCTGGCAGTTGAGACTCTTCATCTTCTCTGGCATAGTCGAGCTTATCCTTTCTGTTTTAGTTATGAGCTCCAACCCTCATCCAGATGTCAATTTCCTCCACGAATCGTCTTCATTCCACTGGCAGATTCCTTGTAACTCTCCATCTCCTCTGGAAATCATACAGAAGTCTCTTTGCATCCTCTGGTAGAAACCATCAATGGTTTCTAGTAGTTACACTATGAGGATCAACATTAGCCCTTCGATCATGCTCATGTTCAACTCCATCGTTGGATTAACTGTGAAGGGTATTATTGTTATTTACCCATTTCACACTTTCACAATTTGGGTATTCTCTGATGAGACATCTTGAGTCTCCATGCCACAAGCTCCGAAAAGGAGCTTGGATTCTCTAGCTCCCTCCTCTACGTGACCATAGGTGGTGACCACCGGTTACACTGACAATTCACCTTTTCAGTATTTCTCCATTCGTATTATCCAGTGTCTCGACACTCCCAGACATGATCCCTGAAATTTTGAGGTGGAGCTCATTTGCACTAGGTCCTTCCTCCACATGAACACATGCGGTGACCATAGGATGTGCTAAAAGGCGTTGTGAACTCATGATATTCATCGACCCTGATCGACGGTCCACGATCTCGATGAATCAATGGTCTAGATATTTTCGCAATCTCGAATCCTGCCGTTCCAGTGATGGAGGTTCTCACCACTCCAAGTCACGATAGGCAAAGCTCCGAGATGGAGCTCAGATTGATGGTCCACGTTCTTGGTGAATTGATGGTCCAGATCTTATCGTGAATTCATATCTTGTGATTCCTGTGATGGAGGTTCTTGTCACTCCAAGTCGCGATAGGCAAAGCTCCGAGATGGAGCTCAGATCGATGGTTCACATTCTTGGTGAATTGACGGTCCAGATCTTATCGTGAATTCGCATCTCGCGATTCCTATGATGGAGGTTCTCGTCACTCCAAGTCGCGATAGGTGAAGCTCCGAGATGGAGCTTAGATCAACGGTCCAGAATCCTTGGTGATCTGATGGTCAAGATCTTTTCATGATATCTCATATCACGAGTTTGAACCTCTTTCCTTTGGATTTCACGACTTGTGAAACTCCAAAATGGAGTCTTTGTGGTGCTCTGATCTTTCACCACGTGTCCTCTTGATCAATGGTCCACGACTATCCCCGATGGATGACCAGGATTCCTTCACAATTTTGGAGAGTTGGATGACTCTTGGACTTATCCGCCTTGCAACTTCACCATATCTAACGGCTATTGAGCCTTTGTAGATACCCCAGATCGTACATCCCAGATCTTCTCGTGATTTTTCCACTTCATGCTTTTGTCGCTTCGCAATTTCGTCCACCTTGCGATTTCATCACTTCGCGATTTCGCCACTTCGTGATTTCATCCACCTTGCGATTTCGTCACTTCATGATTTTGCCACTTCGTGCTCTTTAATGAATGTGCAGGTTCTCCCTGATTCAACGATGGTCAGATATTACTCTTAGATCTGACACCTAAGATCTGTCCTCCTCTTCTGTGCATTCTTCTTGTCCACAAACAGTTTTGATGGTCACTCTTCTTCCATTATCATTGCGCTACTAATCATGCTGATTTTTGCCATCGTTGTTCTTGCCATCAATGACAAGCTTACTCCCAACTATAAACCTTCCAACAATATCCCCCTTTGGCATTGATGGCAACCCTGAACGGTTTCTCTAATCTGTTTGGACCTCCAACTGTAGCATCCGATCTGGACCACTCCTTTTCTCCCCCTTTGACATCAATGTCAAAGAAAACACGCTCCCCCTGAGTTGTTGCAGTATTTTTATGAGGTATCAGATATGCAATCAATACAAGACTCCCCCTAACAGGATGGACTTTCTTAGATGTGAGACGGGATAACACCCAGTTTCTGTCTGAGATATTCAAATGGTGTCTTGGCTAGAGGTTTAGTAAAAGTGTCTGCAATTTGTTCTGTGGTTGGAATGTAATGGACCTAAACAATCTGATTAGTGACCTGCTCTCTCAGAAAATGATATTTTATGGGAATATGCTTGGTCTTGGAGTGGAATACAGGATTTTTAGAAACACTGATGGCACTAGTGTTATCACAATGAATCAGGATCGATGCAATGTATTTTACCTCCAAGTCTGCAAGTGTCTGAATCATCCATAATACCTGAGTGAAATAGATAACAGCAACAATGTACTCTGCCTTTGTGGTTGATAAAGAAATGGAACCTTGCTTTTTACTAAGCCATGCTACTAAAGAGTCACCCAGGAAGAATGCTCCTCCATTAGTGCTTTTTCTCTCATCAACACAGTTTGCCCAATCTGCATCTGAATAAGTAGTTAGCTAAAAATTTTGATTTCTGGGATACCATAGACCATAAGTCATTGTTTCTTTCAAATACCCGAATATCTTTTTGACAGCTTGCAAATGACTCTGTTTAGGTGCAGCCTGATATCTTCCTACCATTCCTACAACATGCATTATGTCTAGGCGAGATGTTGTGATGTACAACAGGCTGCCAATCATTGATCTATATGAGCTTTGATCAACATCAGGTGAGTCATCATCCTTGCTTAATTTACATCCAGTAACCATAGGTGTACCCACAGGTTTAGAATCTTTGATTTGAAACCTTTTCAACATTTCTCTTAGATGTTTTTCTTGAGAGATGAACATCCCTTTAGTCCTCTGATTAATTTGCAGACCAAGAAAAAATGACAGTTCTCCTATCATAGACATTTCAAATTCTGATTCAATGGTAGAAGCAAACCATTGTACCAATGGATCCTTATTACATCTGAAGATGATGTCAACTACATAGACCAATACGATGAGAAAATTATTATCCTCTGATTTAATATACAGATTGTTGTCAATTGTTCCTCTTTTGAACCCTTTTTCTTTGAGATACGTATCCAGTCTGTGATACCAAGCTCGAGGGGCTTTTTTTAGCCCATATAAAGCTTTCTTCAACTTGCATACTAAGTCAGGGTTATCGGATAGTTCAAAACCCTCTGGTTGTTCCATATAGACTTCTTCGCTTAAATCTCCATTTAGAAAAGTAGACTTGACATCCATTTGATAGACTTTAAACCTTTTATGACAAGCATAGGCAAGAAACATTCTGATAGCTTCTAATCTTGCTACGGGCGCAAATGTTTCATCATAATCCAGTCCTTCTATCTGAGCATATCCTTTATAGACTAACCTTGCTTTGTTCTTGAAAACTTGTCCTTGCTCATTCAACTTATTCTTAAAGATCCATTTAGAGCCAATGACGTTTTTGCCTTCAGGTCTATGAACCAACTCCCACGTACTATTTTTCTCAATCTGATCAAGTTCATCATTCATTGCGTTAATCTAGTGGTCATCTCTATTGGCTTCATTAAAATTATTGGGTTCCAGCATGGATATGAAGGTTGTATGAGATTGTTCAATGCTTTTGATTAACTTTCTTCTGGTTTGTACACCTTTGTCTTTTTCCCTAATTATTTGACTTGTAGGATGATTCTTTTGAATGATTCTGGAGGAGGAATTTGTAGTTGACTATTGATTTGAGCCTGACTGAGTGTCTGAGTCTTCATCTAATTCAGAGTCTTTGTTTTCTGATTCTTGGACCTGTTTATCTTTAGCTTTAGCTGTGTTTTCTGTCGAAGACTCATTCCTGTACATCTCCCTCGTTGGCATTCCTTCATCAACTTTTACATCAATACAGTCAACCATTTTGTGTAGCCTCTTATTATAGCATCTATAGCCTTTACTGTTTGTAGCATACCCTAAGAAGATACCTTCATCAGCCCTGACATCATATTTGCCAAGGTTCTCATCATTATTCTTTATATAGCATTTACTCCCAAAGACTTTGAAGTGTTTAATTGTAGCAGGTCTTCCAAACCACAGTTCATAAGGTGTCTTGTCACTTTGTGGTATGAGGTGAGCTTTGTTAAGCACATGAATTGTTGTGTGTATTGCTTCTACCCAATAGTTTTGACCATTGTTCTTCTCATTCATCATTGACCTAGACATTTCCTGCACTGTTTTGTTTTGCCTCTCAACAACTCCATTTTGTTGTGGAGTTCTAGGGATTGTGTATTCTCTCCTGATACCATGCTTATCACAGAATTCCTTGAAGTCTCTTGACATAAACTCTCCTCCTCGGTCCGATCTAACTACCTTTAACCTCTTGCCTATTTGAGTCTCTGTTAAAGCCTTAAATATTTTAAACTTTTCAAATGCTTCAGCTTTTTCTTTGAGAAAGGAAACCCAAATAAGTCTGGAGTAATCATCATTAATCAACATGAAGTAGTTTTCTTTCCCTATGCCTTCCTATTTGGATGGTCCATATAAGTCCATATGAACTAGTTGGAGTGGTTTCTCTATTGAAGTAAAGCTCTTGGACTTAAACTGAGTCCTGTTTAGCTTCCCTGCCTGGCAGGGTTTACATATCGAATCTTGGGGCTTTGATATTCTAGGAAGATCTTTTACTGCCTCGAGATTTTTGAGTTTGATTAAGTGATCGAAGTTTAGATGTCCAAGTCTTCTATGCCATAACCAACTTTCATCATATTTTCTTAGATGACATTCTTCTCTATTTTCTTTCAGCACATATAGATTATTTTCAGTCCTTATGCCTTTGGCCACCACTTGACCTGAGTTTACAGACTTTATCTTGCAGTCCTTGGACGTGAACACTACTTCACATCCTCTATCACACATCTGACTTACACTGAGTAGGTTATGTTTCAGCCCTTCTACAAGTAGGACATCTTGGGATTTTCCTTTTCCATTACTTAAGCTTACCATCCCTTTTCCCTTTATTTTTACAGGAGCATCATTTCCAAAAGTTACGTTTCCATATTTTCCTTCACTAAGTGACAGAAAATTACCTCTGTCTCCCATCATATGTTTGGAGCATCCGCTGCCTATATACCAAGGGTTCATTTTTCTTTGAGCGGGCAATACTAACCCACACTTGTCACTTTCCTACTTCTTCCATAACTTGACATTTTCAACTGGGGATTTTGAGTCTGATTCATAGTTCTTTAACCGACAATCAATAGATTTATGTCCAAAGTTATGACAGGTGTAGCATTCAATCTCATTATTCAATAGGTCAAACTTATTGTTGTAGCGTTGTCTACTTATTGACTGTTGATTATTTCTTGGCTTTCTTGGTTGTATGTCTCTAGACTTAATTTGACAAGTTGCATTATGTGAAGGTTTGTTATTTGGCTGCATCAATCTTTGTTGTGGGAAGTAATTATTCATTCAAAATCTTAATTGCTCATGTCTAAGTCTATAGGAACAATTTATAGCTTTGTGACCAAAATTAGAACAGTAGAAACAATAACCATAGAAAAATTCTTTGTACCTGGAAAGCAGTTGTCTTATTTAAGAAAATTGATTTCTTCTGTGCTGATGATGTCTTTCAGCAGGGAGCGCATTATTTCTTTGTTCTGCAGATTCAGTCCTGGCACCTTTTTCTTTGCTCGTCCTAGGAAGCTGATTGTCTTCCTTTGTTTCTGCAGGTTTGTTGCAGTTATTGATTGTACACTTGACAAACTTGATCTATTCCTCATTTCTCGTCTTACTGCTACTTGATCCTTCTTCATAAACCAAACCAATTTTCAGCTTTGGATTCCTTTGCTGGTTCAGAATGGTGGCTAGTCCTTCCGAGGCTTTGATACTTGATATATTATGTTTATACAAGGCTTGAAACTTCTTGATTTATTTTCTTGTTTTCACTACTTCTTGTACTAAAGCTTCACATCGTGCCCTTTTTTCTGATAGCTGTTGTTTCAGAATATATTTGATTTTCTTTGCCTCCTCTAATTCCACTTTTAATAGGACAAGGTCTTCATTAGGTCCTTTACTGTCTTTCTCGAACCATATCAACAATTGTCTTTTCTTTCTGTTCTTAATTCTTATTCTGTCAATCTCTTCCAGTGCACTGATCAGTTCTCCTTCCATGTCAACCACAACTTCTTCTTCATTAACTTCACTTCCTGTGTTGTTATTATCATAATCCTCTTTGGCCATAAGTATGAAGTCATTTAATTTATCTTCAATAGGGGAGTTATAGTCTTCATCATCTGAAGGATCATCCTCATTGTTTACGCAAAGACTTTTCTTCTTAAAGTTATTCCCTTTAAAGAAATTTATGTGTTTATGCTTCTCCTCATCATCATACATCTAATCCTTTCTTTTGTGGGGACATTTATTTGCAAAATGACCTATTCTACCACAGTTGAAACATTTGAAAGGTAGTTTACCTTTGTATCTTCCTGATCCCTTCTTCAGTCTCTTCACAAATTTTTCTTCAATTTCATCGGGATCAGAATCCTCATTCTTGTCTGCTTTGAATGATGCTTCTCTATAGGTGGGTTTATCTTTAACTATTCTCATTTTGTAAGCAGTCAATGTTCCTAGAAGTTGATCAAACTTCAAGGTTTTTAGATCATTAAGTTCTTCTATAGCAGAGACCTTTGGGTTGAACCTATCTGGGAGAGATCTCAAGACCAAGTGCTTTCATTGCATTTACCATTTCTTTTACTCTCAAAAAGTACTTTCCAACTATTTCATCTTCCTTCATCTTCAGCTGTTCAAACTGTATTCTGTAGGTTTGAAGCTTGGCATGCTTTACCTTTTCATTACCTTCATAACTGCTAATGAGTTTGTCCCACATTTCTTTGGCAGTTCCTAGGTGCATAAATTTTACGAATTCTTCTTCTGCAATCCCACTCAAGATAGCATTTAAAGCCTTAGCGTTGAAACTAAATTCTAACTTGTCATCCTTATTAGCTAGCACAACTAGATTTACATAACCAGTATCTACCACATCCCAGACATCTACATCTAAAGCCATTATGTAGGTTCTCATTCTAACTTTCCAGAACGAAAAGTTTGTTCCATTGAACAGAGGGGCCTTATTGGTCAAATTTCCTTCATGGCTTGACATGTTTAAGCTCTCGGATCTCCCCTTAGATAGAAGTGGCCGACTCTGATACCAATCGTTGGACAACTGAGAGGGGGGGGTGAATCAGTTGTTACCGTGCTTAAACAATTATGCTTCTTTTAAAAAACCTTTACAAGGCACTCAATGATGATCACAATAATGCAGGGATATAAACAATGACACATTCAACATCAGTCACATATATGAGAAACACAGAGACATATATTTACCGAGGAAACCCATACAGGGTAAAAACCTCTTCTTCTTTATATGATAAGTATTATCTACATTCTTTACATTATCATACATATGAGCACCAACTCATTGTGAGGCTACAACCTCTGTTTTTGCAAGCTGCAAATTGCTGAGAGCACCAACTCTTTGTTTTCTCTAGCACCCACTAGAAGGAAGCTACAACTCCCTGGTTTCTCTAGCACCAACTAGAAGGAAGCACCAACTCCCTGGTTTCTCTAGCACCAACTAGAAGGAAGCTACAACTCCCTATGTTCAAGAACCCACTTGAACCCCTAAGGACAACAGTCCTCCCTAGCACCTCCCTACCACCCTGTTTTATAAATCTTTGCTACTGAAACTCATTACAATAATATAATGTTCAACAATGGCTTACCAGACTCATCACTGTTATGTTGCATTTCATTGCTCTATCTGCCTCACTGCCTTCCTGCACACATGACTTGCGCTATCTGCTCTTTTTCTTTTTATTATCTATGCGCCATGTCCATTCACTTCACAGTTCCTCTTCTATTCAATTCAACTGTTTCACTCCCCTCCTTCTTCACACATGAATCACCTTCAACAACGACAATCACAGCCACACCACCAACAACAACACCCATCTCTTCTTTGTTTTGCATACTTATAGTCTCTCTGCTCCTTGTGCATGAAATATTCGCCATTCCTCTACATGCTCACCCCATGCCAATCTCCTCCACAACTCAAGTGTTCTATTTGATCATCATGGTAACTCTTCAGCTTCTCTGGTAGTTTTCCCATGTGTTCAACATCACTGGGTGTTATGTTGATATTCCTTAGCCTCTCTAGCAGTTGACACTCTTCGTCTTCTCTGGCATAGTCGATCTTATCCTTTATGTTTAAGTTACGAGCTCCAACCCTCATCCAACTATCAATTTCCTCCATGAATCGTCTTCATTCCACCGGCAGATTCCTTGTAACTCTTCAGCTCCTCTGGAAATCACACAGAAGTCTCCTCGCATCCTTTGGTAGAAACCATGAATGGTTTCTAGTAGTTACACTATGAGGATCAACATTAGCCCTCCGATCATGCTCATGTTCACCTCCATCATTGGATTAACTGTGAAGGGTATTGTCGTTATTTACCCATTTCTCACTTTTCCAATTCGGATATTCTGCGATGAGACATCTTGAGTCTCCATGTCACGAGCTCCGAAAAGGAGCTTGGCTGCTCTAGCTCCCTCCTCTACATGACCACAAGCGGTGACCACCAGTTACACCGACAATTCACCTTTTCAGTATTTCTATATTCGTATGATCCAATGTCTCAACACTCCCAAACGTGATCCCCGAAATTCTAAGGTGGATCTCATCTACACTAGGTCCTTCCTCCACTTGACCACATGCGGTGACCACAGGATTCACTAAAAGGCGTTGCGAACTCATGATCTTCATCGACCCTAATCAACAGTCCATGATCTCGATGAATCAATGGTCCAGATCTTTTCATGATCTCGCATCTCACTGTTCCAGTGATGGAGGTTGTCATCACTCCAAGGCGTGATAGGCAAAGCTTCGAGATGGAGCTCAGATCGACGGTCCAGATTCTTGGTGAATTGATGGTCTATATCTTATCATGAATTCGTATCTCATGATTCCTATGATGGAGGTTCTTGTCACTCGAAGGCGCGATAGGCGAAGCTCCGAGATGGATCTCAGATAGACGGTTCACATTCTTGGTGAATTGACAGTCCAGATCTTATTGTGAATTCGCATCTCGCGATTCTTGTGATGGAGGTTTTCTAATGTTTATGCCATTATTATAGTTCTTTGCATTTCATAAGATAAGAGCATAATAAGAACAAGATGACTGAGAAATACACATCCACAAGAGACACAGCATTTATCCTGGGAAAACCTCTAGGGGAAGAAAACCCAGCAAAAAATTCTTTATCATAAATAGCTTATACAATGTTCAAGAGATAACTCAACCAATACAGAAAAATTCCTCCTCAAGAGATGCGCCACCCTTCTTCTCCTCTCTCCAACTTGAAATTGCAGCTTGCCTCATAAGAGAATGAGCAAGTGAAGTGTGTCTTAGAAGTGAGGCGCTAGCATCTTATTTATATCAATCTGGCATGTGTGAAGAGTCACCATATGGTAGGTCCGACCTCTCACTCTGGGTGGGTAAACCCACCTTTAATTAATTTTTTCTCTTTCATTATAATTGTTGGGGGCGACTTCTTGTTCTACACTTTGTAATTGTCCGATGACCAATCTGCAAAAGGGGATTTGGTCCTTATACAATTACCGACTTGATTAATCCTCAATGGGGATTAATCTAATAACAATAATATTAATAATGAC
>JZKD02S2340523.1:285674-303230 GCA_000966675.3 Picea glauca
ATGATTAATCCACAATGGGGATTTAATCCAATAATAATAATGACATGATTAATCCACAATGGGGATTTAATCCAATAACAAAATAATAAGAATGCTCTTCACAGTTACATTATTTAAACACTTGTCACTCCAAGTCGTGATAGGGGAAGCTCCGAGATGGAGCTTAGATCAACGGTCCAGAATCCTTGGTGATCTGACGGTCAAGATCTTTTTGTGTTCTCTCATATCACGAGTTTGAACCTCTTTCCTTTGGATTTCACGACCTGCGAAACTCTGAAATGGAGTCTTTGTGGTGCTCTGATCTTTCACCACGTGTCCTCTTGATCAATAGTCCATGACTATACCCAATGGACGACCAAGATTCCTTCACAATTTTGGAGAGTTGGATGACTCTTGGACTTATCTGTCTTGCAACTTCACCATATCTAACAACTATTGAGCCTTCGTAGATACCCCAGATCCTACGGCCCATATATTCTCGTGATTTCACCACTTCACGATTTTGCCTCTTCGCGATTTCATCTGCCTTGAGATTTCGTCAGTTCATGATTTCGCCACTTCACGATTTCATCGCTTCGCAATTTCGTTCGCCTTGCGATTTCATCACTTCACGATTTCGTTCGCCTTGCGATTTCATCACTTGATGATTTTTCCACTTCGAGCTCTTTAATGAACGTGTAGGTTCTCCCTGATCCAATGATGGTCGGATCTTACACTCAGATCTGACGGATAAGATCTGTCCTCCTCTTCTGTGTGTTCTTCTTGTCCACAAATAGTTTTGATGGTCACTCTTCTTCCATTATCACTGCACTACTGATCATGCTGTTTTTTTCCATCACTGTTCTTTCCATCAATGACAAGCTTACTCCCAACTGTAAACCTTCCAATAGACTTCATGGCCTTTAATGATCGAGGCAACATCAATGCCCTTCGACAGTGCAGATTGTTAATTATTTTTAAAATCCAAGACATGAGAGCCCAACTGAGGTTACTAGAATCATTGGTCCACATGTGGGATGTAGACCAATAGGTGTTTTGTGTGGGCATCCACATTATTTCCTTGGATATTGAAGACATTTTCTTCTTGACAGGGTTATCCCATCATGGATCACGTGTGACCTTAACAGGATGTCGAGGTGGTGGCCTACCAATGAGCGAATACATCCATCGATACTGTGAACCCGAGGCCAAGAGACACAAAGGTAAGGTAGCCATCAGAGGTGTTCATGATTTAACTCTCCGGACCATTCTTTTTAGCATTGTGCATATGGCGAGAAGTGCATCTTCGCACATGGACCTCCAAATTTATTTTCAATATGTCGTGGAATTCACAGAACCTCGTGTGTTCAATTGGTGTGATGGTATTCTTTGTAGTATGAAGACATGGCCAACCAAAAGAAAAAATGGGGACCTGAAGCAATTCACGTATGGATCTATTTTTGTGTCTTTCTTTCTAGAAAGAGTCCCTCATTTACACCTACAAGTAGAGTGGGGTATACTAGCGCCACAAGATCCAAGGATGAAGACGTGGTGCAATCTCATGGCTTGGCATGTAGAGGGCCCCATTATCAAATACAACGATGCATTCTTTGACTGGTTGAGGCCTCAAATAATGATGATAGATGATTACACATATGTCGATTTGGACATTCGAGGTGACCTAGTTTTGGTTCTACCTGAGGATTTTCAGTGGGGGGACCTAGGTAAGAAAAACATTTTTTTTTATGGTGCTTTTGTGAATTTTTAGAATATAAGATGTTTTTTATGCTCTCTATCCAATGACTAATCAAAAATTTTGACCATGTAGATGTAGAGCCACACCAGCCTCTGGGTACATCCCCTATTCAGAGATGAGGGGAAGCAGTTGTAGTAGTAGGCTGGGATGCTGGCGATTATGAGGCAGTCGAGCAAAATCTAGAGGGTTTGACAACAGACATCCTAGACATCTAGATCAATGAGATTCAAGGCATTATCAACACCATACTGTGGGCGTGTCTGGTTCACTTAGTTGACTACTTCGTAGGGTAGCAAGGGAAGTGGTATGCTACCATGAGAAACATCCATGATGCTATTTTGTAGAAGCCATGGGCTTCATAGTTTGATATTTTGGTCTTTAGACAAAAAACACCTTTTTGTAAAACATTTTTATCATTATATATATACATGAGGCTTCTATTGGCTTACTTTTCCTTATATACAACATGTGATGTGTGATTGGATTTATAGATGTCTCAAATGTCTATCTAACACATAATTAGCTAATGCATTGGTTAACGTATTTAGACATCTAGGAATGTGTTAATACTCAATATAATCAAAATAACATTCCAAGAGGTGAATTCATAAATATACCTGTAACAACGTAGGACTTCGGATAGAATAAACATTACTTAGTTGTAGTACTACTAACTATGAATCAAGCCATACAACCAGGTGACAGATTCCAAGTGAAATAGCGTCGGTCAAAAATTCGATCAATGCGTTGTATTCTGCGATATTGTTAGTTGCACTACCAAGGAAAATATCGTGTACATTAATTAACTCGTTCATAGGTGCATAGATTTCCCAAGCAACGGATGCTAAATTCTGAGTACTATGACTAGCACCATCGACAAAGCCAATGTAGGGTAGCGAAGACACCGACATCTGGAAACCAAGCACAACACAAGGTAATCAGCTAGGGGTTGAAACCAAATAACGAAAAGCACACAAGAGTAGCATGCAAAAGTATGATACCATAAAAATACAAGCACTCATGCAAAGATAACCTATTCATAGTACTTCTTCAAGTGAAGCCCATTTCTGGGTTCACTCAAAGGAATACCATCATAGTCTACTAACTCATAGGATCCCTTCTCCAACACTCGTTTGACGATGTAAGGGTTGTGCCACATAGCCTCAAATTTTTCAGCCACTAGTAAATCACGATCTTGTTCATAGAGAACTAGATCACCTTTGGAGAAAAGATGCAGCTTGACATGCTTGTCGTTTTGGGATTTTACGTGTTTCTTCTGGGTTTCAATAACTAAGGTGGTGTCACGACGGGTTTCATCTAATTGCATCAGATACAATAGATGTTCTTCTTCGGAAGAGGTGTTTGGGAGAAGTTCAATGACTAGCTTCAATGATGGTATCTCACATTCAATCGACAGAACAACTTCGATACCATACACCAACTGAAAAGGCGTTAATCCCATGGCAGACTTCACGGATGTCTGATAGGCCCATAATGTTGAAAACAACATCGTGTGCCAACTTGTGTTGTGAATTCCTATTATTCGTCGAAGCATAGTGTTAAGAACCTTGTTTATTTCTTCAACTTGGCCATTGGCTTGTGGATAGTAGGGGGTTGAGTTTTCATGTTGAATACCTAACTTTTTGGTAAGATCAAACATCATGAAATTTCAAAAAATGGATACCGTGATCGGTGACAATAGCTTGTGGAATTCTGAATCGTGTGATGATATGATTGAATATGAATAGGGCTAAAGATTTTCTGTTATTATCGAATGTAGGCATCACCTCGGCCCATTTCATGAAATAATCCATGGCTACGATGATGTATCCATGCCCCCTTTCCGAGTAAGGGTTACATGTCATGAAATCAGTGCCCCATTTGTTGAAAGGTTCAACAAAAACTATAGGGTGTAAAGGAGTGGGATGAGATCATATCTTGTTGTTGTATGTTCGACAAGCATGGAATTTTTGGATGGAAATAATACAGTCTTTGAATAAAGAAGGCCAAAAACACCCTGCTCATAAGATCTTTTGGGCAGTAGCATACCCAGACATGTGACCACCACATGCTCTAGAATGGCAGTAGTTCAATGCTTTCTCAGCCTCATCATAGGTGAGACATCATCAAAAAATGGAGTCAACCCCACTATGATAAAGAGTGTCATCAAAGATGATATATTGACGGGCGTGGTAACATATACGATGACGGTAAGTGCTAGACAAATCGGGCTGGAAATTATGAGTCCAGAGATAAATAATGATATCCCCATACCAAAGTTCATCGGAACGGAGCAGAAAAAGGGATTCATCAGGTAAAGAATCCTCTTCTACATTTTCTGTTTCAGTGCAGGGAAGGTCACATATTAGTTCGACAAACACCAAGGATTTCTTAGACTTAGCATGTTTTAACTCTAAGTCAAAATCATGGAGAATCACTATCCATTTGAAGTATTTTCCCCCTAGCAATTGGTGTGTAAGAATGTGTTATATAGGGTTGCAATCGGAAATTACAGTGGTCTTTCGTAATAGGATACAGTGATGGAAACCTTGGACAACTTGAACAGCTACCAAGGCCAGTTTTTCAACATGTAAGTATTTGGCTTCGGTAGTCGTGAGACTCCGACTCAAATAATAAATGACATGCTCATCATGTGAATCATCTTCTTGGACTAGAACCATGGAAATGGTAGAGTCCGAAGCAGTGAGATAAAGGAAATAATATCAACTATAATCGGGTGGGAAAAGTAGTGGGGTACAGGTTAAAGTCTGTTTCAAAGCTTCGGAGGATTTTTTGGCAGTGGTGTCCCATATGAACTCAGAACATTTCTTTAGGATTCAAGTAAATCCGAGCATTAATTCAACGTAGTTTGGGATGAAACAACGTAAAAAGTTTGCCTTCCCTTGCAAACTTTGAAGCTAGCGGAGCGAGGAAGGAGGAGGGATATTGAGGATCGCCTCGACCTTCAAAGGATCTACCCTGATCCCCTGACCTGATACAGTAAATCTAAGAATTCGGTTGGACTCCACATAGAAAACACATTTGTGTGGGTTTAATCATATACGATAGAACTAACAACGAAGGAAAATGGCTCGGAGGTGTGTCAGATGGTCACTACGACGCATGGAATGTGCCGGTAGGTCATCTAGATATGGCTGGAGAATGTGCTTGATATCATGAAAAGTGTAAGACATGGCACGTTGAAAAGTCACACCAACGTTCTTTAAACCAAAGGGTAGTTTTCGGTAGGAAAAGGTTCCCCAAGGACAAATGAAAGTGGTTTTGTGTTGATCCATGGGCAAGATGTTGATTTGATTATATCCAGAGAAACCATTCATTAAAGAGAAGATTTCACTCCTGACGCAATCGTCAATGATCTGGTCAACGAAGAGGGTGGGAAAGTTGTCCTTAGGACAAGCTTTGTTGATATCCCTATAATCAACGCAGACACATATCATATCTTGTTTCTTGTTAACTAGAACTAGATTGGATACCCAATCAGTTAAAGCCATGAGATAAATAAAGCCATCTTTAAGAATTTTCTCGACCTCAAGCTTGATAGCAGCTGCTTTACGAGGGTGGATCGGGTGAAGTCTCTATCGGAAAGGTTTAGCGCCCAGGTAAGTCTTAATTTTGTGTACAAAAATATCAGGGTCAATACCTATCATCTCTTCATAGTTCCATGCGAAGATGTCACAAAACTCTTGAGAGAACGACTTATAAATGAAAACCTCATTGGTGGAACACGAAGATCCAATGTGAACATTTTTTACGACTCTAGGTTTAATGGATATGTCGAGGGGGATGGTGGGTGAAATATTACTCAATTTTCCTTCATATAACACATTGTGTGTGGACTTGGGAACAAAAGAATGACAAAAACGGTCGACTGATTCGAGATCCATTGGTAACTCTATAAGGTGTGATGCTCCAAGAAGAGGATATAACGATGATGCCCATCATCCCATTAGGTGTCTTCCATGGATATAACTGACATGATCATCTCATCCATAGAAAAAATAACGTGGAACGGATAAGGAGATGAATCACCAAGAGAGGGAGTAGAACATGTTTCTGATTGAATGGCTCGATAAGAAGATTCAACCGTACTTAAAGGCATCTGGTCACCATAGAAAATATAATCACTAGGTTTTGGTATTATCCACAGGTCAGAAGCTGCAGGGGTTTCGCGAATGGAGGTGGAAAATCGGGTGGTGGGATTGGAAAAGTACCCATCAAAGTTGAGTCTTTTAATAAACCCACACCGACATTATCATACCCACAGGGTGTCTTTGAAATGAAGTGTACATTGTTAGTACGAGCATCTGAGTTAAAAAAGGCCAGTTGATCTACTGTAACAACTTTTCCCTGATGTGGAAAACATACTACATGGAAAAGGGTAGATACAACTACACACATGGAATGAATCCAACTACGGCCAAGTAAGAGGTTGTAAACAAGAGGTGCATCAAATACCTCAACTTCAACATTGACTGATTTTTCTTCTAACATAATAGGCAATGAGGGAAGTACACCATAGGATTTAAATCCAGAGCCATTGAAGGCCTTAAGAGTGTTGTTTGATTCAGTTAAGGGAGGAGAGCCAGTGGCTTTCCAACATGAAACAAACATTACACACGTCGAGGCACCCTAGTGAATAATGGTTCTATAAATATTCTTGTTCTCGACGACAACTTGTATCTGAAACACTAGTTGAGGGGGTAGCCTTGGAATGTGATCTTCTAGGTAAAAAATTATGAAATTCGTATTCGTAGGATAAATTCCACCAATAGACTTTAACAGTGCCTTCCATTGAGTGGGACAACTTTGAAGGACTTCGAGAGCTGACATCGTGGAGGGTGTTTGTGCCAGATCTTCTACAATATTGTAGTTATGGGAAACACGTGCATGAGGATTGAAGGAAGACTTTTGAACAATGACCTTTGGGGGAGAGCGGTGAACTGTATCGAGAATCGGTCATTCGAGATGAAGAGGACCATTGGGAGGTGAAGTTGAGGGAGTCTGTTGAACCAACGGAGGTGGTATATCGTCAACTTTCTCCTTTGAGGAAGAGTAATCTTTGGCCCGAGTGGTAAGTGTAACATCATTCTTTTTTGAATCACCAGTACACATAAGGACATGGGAAGTAGTGGAGGTAGAGGGTTGGTCATGAATGACCGGTTGGGCCTACTGTTGAGAAGGGAAAGATTGGCACAAAACAATAGGGGTGGGAGGTTTCACGGTCCCTTGAAGGAACTTAGTAACCTCCACCCATCTTGGACAATATTTCTTGTAGTGATCATCACCACACATAAGGCAAGGGTATTGAGGTTTTTGTTTATCCTTATAATCATCAAGTTGTGTTTTGGATTTCTCAGATTGCAGGTTATTTTTATCCTCCTTATTTTTACCCTTCCCTTTTTTAGATTTATTTTTTCCGGTAGGGGTATATTGAACGGAGTTAACCTCAAAGGTTTTTTTGGTGGAAGGAGTAGGAGTCAGAGAATTTTGAACATTAGAAGCAGTGGATTTGGGATTGGTGGAAGAGGGTTGCATAGATTGAGGATGAGCATGGACAGTACCAATCACACCATCAACCGCATGAGAAGCAGTCGGGGTAGTTGACGCAGAGGTGGTAGAAGGACGAGGTGCATCATGGAGCAAGTCGTAAAGAGTACCCGTTTGTGAATAAACAAGATCGAGGTACTGAGCGTGAATGATTTCCTGTTCTTCTGTGACAACTCCACCCATGGCAATGTCACAAGAGATTTTATTCATGAATGATTTCGTGAACCATTCTGCCAATAATTGATTGAGAAGATTGATTTTGATCAAACGTCGTCTTCATCTGCACTCATGGATGTGATTAGAGATATGAGTGGCCGAGTTCTTCTTGAAGGAACTCAAAATATCTGTTCATGTTTCATAACGGATGGGAAGTTGATAATGTGTGAGGAAAGCCATGGCTAGGGTATTAAATTCGGTGAAGAAACCTCATGGTAATTCTATATACCACTTTGCAATCGAACCTGTAAGAGTTCATTGGAAGAGTCGTAACTGAATGGAATCATCCATCAAAGAGTTGGATGAACACCAAAGGTGAAAAATCATGACATGGTTGTTTGGATCTTCTCCCAGTTTACCGTCAAATTTTGGAATGTTGGATGGTAGCTTGGCTGGTATAAAGGGCCAATGGGGAGAATGTAGGATAGGGTCATTCAAGATTCTAGACAAGTCAGGTAGATACTAAGTGGCTAAAAAGGGTAACTATCTATTCACATGAGGGTATTGGTGAATTTGGGGAGGAAGTCCCGTCGATATACTAGTAGGACCGTAAGTAGTTTGCACGTGAGGCAAAGGTCCTAACAGATCCAGACGTGCGTGAGGATGCATGTAGCCCATAGGGGTTTTCCCTTGGAAAGGGACACTAGATTGAACGTTCAGACCCCAAATGGGATTGGAAGAATGGAGATATGACTGGCCCGAACTAGGGGGTTATGAAAGAGATAACTTCAGGTTGTTTCCCCCCAAATGATTGTGGATTTCCTTGGATGAGAAGGTTCCAATACTATGCTAGTGATATGGTAATGTTTTTTTCCATAGGGTGGGTTAAATCCTCTAAGAGGGGGTTGTCCTCCAAGTGAGGATGGTGTACCAATTTGGGTTTGACCCCCAAATTGAGCTTTCCCCTTAGGGTTAGATTTCCCCCCAACAGGAATCTGATAACCATAAGTGAATGAAAGGGTAGAGCCTCCAATTGGAGTGGAGCCACTTATGGCAAATCCTCCCATAAAATGTAGATAAGACCCTCCAAAGAGGACCTGGGATGGTGTCGTAATGGAACTGGAAGCGACATTATACCCAGGTGAACTAAAAACTCTAGAAGCTCCACATGGAACTTGGGTAGGAATGGGGATGGAAGTATTTAAAGCATTGTACCCATGAGGAAGAGACGTGATGGGTCTAGACGAAAGTGGTGTACCAATGGGATCTTGGGTAACCACCGTATTCCAAGTGGCAATAGTCATAGCGTGTGGGACCATTGTGGAATGGGCCATCTGAAGAGGAATGGTCGAGCTAGGACCAATAGGCTGTGTGCCTAAACCAACGAAGAGATATCAAGTTGTACTATTAAAATGATCTAGAGGTATCATATAGGTAGCAGACGTTTTGGCCAGTTCAGAGATGATAGGTATATCAACGCCTGCTCCCGAGCCGTAAAGGTCCCTGACTATATCTAGGTTTCGAAATATGTCAGTGGTCCAAAAAGGATCCTCATTTTTTGGGCCGGTAAGAGGTCCAGTTTGTATTCCAAAAGTGTCAACAACAAGTTCTCCGGAGAAATTCAGTCAGAGAATATGTCTCTCTTATCCAAGAGGTAGTTGGAAAGAGTCTAGAGAATCAGAAACAATTCAGAAATTATCTAAAGAGTCAGTTCTTTCCGCTTGTGAAGGTATTTTTTCATGTACCTCACTCTGTTGAGGAGAGCCCTCTGGTGGATTAGGGAGAAAGGGTTGGGAAAATTTTGGGTCCTCCAGAGCTAGTCCTTGCATCCTACATGAATGACATGGAGGGTCAATGTTGGCTGAACCAAATATTTTACAAAAAAAATCTATGGCCAACTACGAGAACAAACAACATTTGCTAATAGAATCTAGGAATCAAACCAAGCAAACAAAACCTTCTTATTTCGAAGTCACTGGTTGGTGATGAAATCCAACATCACGAAGTCAAGACAAGAAGGGGCTAGGAGAAAGTGGGTGGAAAAGTTACGTTGATGACCTTCTTAATGGACTTACACCCTGGTGCAAGATCCCACACATAATCGTGGGTATGCCCTCCAAGAAGCCCAAGTGAGTCTGGCCAACGTCAATTTTAGGTACCATGAAGACTTGCCCCTTCACAGTCACCTTGTGTAAGATCCTAAGAAGATAGGAAACTAAGGCTACCAAGAACAACAATGTTTCCTGGGGAAACAATTGAAAACCCGATCCACACACAAAGGCAGGGTATCTTGCCCGAAATCAACTTGAGAAGATTCCACTCATCATTGTGGGTATACCTTCAAGAGACCCCATAATACACAGAATCTCTACACCGATATCAACAAATCATGGCGAGTAAATCTGCCAATCTCAATGCAACCTCAGTTTTGACCCTTGTGTGAGAAGGGCTTCCCAGGACAAAATGTTTCCAATGGATTTGAACACTCCCTATCACAAGATGCTATTGTGTTTTTTTTTCTTTGGAGAGTGTGTCTCACATCCTATTCCAAATCTCTAACATAGCTAATGTTGGTGTAAAAAATCCCTAGAAAATAAAAGTTGCTAATTAGATTTTAAATTACGCAATGTTTTAGAGGTTGTTGTTACTCAAGAGGGAGACGGAAATGAAACCAATGTTGTGTAAGACCTTGACCCAATAATATGAAAACATAAATGAATGATTCAAACTTTCGTTCAATTAACTCTATCTACAACAGGGAGAAGGTATTTCTGGAATAATGTAAGCTACATAATATACTTTATGTTTCTTAAATGAACACAATTGCAAGCAACCATAAACAATGAAGTTCTTCAATGTTCTCTTATTTTGAATGCAAAAAACTTTCTTATGTATGATTACTTAAAATAATAAGTGACTTTAAATTATTCCTTTCTAAAAACAGATCAGGGGTATGAAAAAGAAAGGACAAGTAATCCAATAAAACCTATACACTCAAGAAGCACCCAAATGAAACTTTCAATGAAGATAAAAGTAAAAATGACAAGAAAGTGTTTCTCCAAATGAAAATGAAAAATGACTTCCCAATCATCAAACAATCCAAAACATGTAATCAATCCAAAAATTCATATCCAATCAAAAGACTTTTAATCGAACAAGCACTTAGATACAAAATCAGAGATTATACCCTTGTTGATAAAAATCAAAAACAAAAATTGGAAAAATGACTAAGAGAGGTGTTTGATCTCCAAAAACCAATCAACAACAAGTTAAAAATTTAGAAAGCAGTCAAATGTTGGCATTAAAAGTTCATCCCAACTGATTAAAGAAAAAATGGGCATCAACAGAGGCTAAGATCCAACTCAACAAATTTCGCAGGCATCGTCACAGCCTAATAACATATTATAGTGCGGAAATCAAGATTTTCCGCAGGCCAGAAGTAGATAGGGTGTACAAAGTTCGTATTGAATCAAATAGCTAGGGCATGGAAATTTAACGTTTCTACAGGCTATGTATAGGGTACAGTGCGGATGTGTCTGCAAACCAAGAAATTTTGAGAAGAGGGTAAAGGATCTAAGTGAACTTTCAAATCCAAAGAGTCTGAGTGGATCTCACACAAACTCAGAGACTGAATTCAAGTAAAAAGGATAAGCTAAAAGAAAATGGGCAACAAAAAACCACAATCAATTCGTATCCCCAGTGGAGTCGCCAATTTTTTATTGGATAAATCGGTGAATGTGGACATAAAATAATCTCCCTAGATCCACTTGGACCTAGAACAAAACAAGACATGACATGATGTTTTCCCTAAGTTTCTATCATTGAATTTACTACCAAAGAAGTAATGGATGACATACCTTTAGATATCGCTTCCTTATATTTCTGTTGTCCCTGCTTCGCTCCTGTGCTCTTGTGAGATTAGATCTGCAATGAGACAAACCAACCAAAGTGAAAGCAATAATTGTAGATTCAATGAAAACCTAAACTTGTGATCAAGGAGTCATGTAATAAAATGCTAATGATTTTATGGGAAAGAGACATGTCACCGTATCATATTAAGTAAAAGTGGAAGATACAACCAAATTGTCTTGATGTTTCAAGTTCCCTTTTGGTGGTCCTTTGTTCCAACACACACATACACTTGCTCCGAATTTGTATAAAGATGTTTCACAAAATCTTGATGGACAATTGGAATCCTCAAGCATCGGTTGTAGTAGGATCCTTCACACAATCTTCAGCCTATTCTTTCAACAATTCTTTTCTCAATCTTGCTTAACCTTTTCCATGAGAAACCTATTGTTATATATGAGAAGGTGAACTGGTTAGAAGGATGAGGATGATCCCACCAAATCAAAGAAGTTAGTAGGATCACAACCATACAGACGCCACCTTACATTCTAGAAGATTATACTTCTATAAACTTCGTGAACTTATTCCCTTCCTTAGCTTCAAACGCCACCGCACCCTACCTATATAGCAGCCTACAGAAATCTCGTGAGCCAGGAATAAAGCAGCCCACGAAAATCAAGGATTTTTTCACTGTGTACCACTGTTAGCCTGCGACGTTATTCTAAAAACATTCCTTGTAGGGGGAGAACTCAGTCATTTTCCTCATGTAAAAGATTGTTTTGAGAGCCTAAACACATGCTTGCAGAGTCATCATTTGGGTGACCAAAATAATGCATAACACTCAGTGAGGGTAGGGATTGAGAGGCCTCATCCTCTAAGAAATATTAGTCAACAATAAGGGCCAAGAAAGGGTCCTGGGAGGCAGAATGCTTGTATCTCAAAAATTTATTGAATTTGTTTAAAACATAGGTTCAGGAGGTTGAAAAATAATTTTAGGATATAAGATAGAATGTGTCTATTTCCTAGCTTCTCGAGGAGTTAGAATGTTGGATGATAGACCCAGAGTATTCTAGAACCAAGGCCGCTAATTATTTTAGGATTGTCGAGGTTTACTAGATGACGAATGCCATGATTCCTTAGGCCCTAGAAATGGAAAAAGAGGAGAAACATGATATATTGCATACAATCCAACTCTTTGAAGGGATGTTTCAAGTTGTATTTAAGATAATCTTTGGGATTAGGATCTTAGTGACTCGAGAAGTAGAGGAGAAGAAGGGAAAGCATAAATAAGAGGACTTGGCTAATATAATGGGAACTCAAGACAATCCATTTGATATCAATGATAATGCCCAACTTTCTGAAACTACAAAGGAAAAGGTTGTAAAGGAAAATGAGATGTTGGACAAGGAAATTGAGGGAAATCCTCATTCTCATATTATTTGATGTTTACGTTATTTGTTAGTATTTATTTTCTTTGATGAATAGTCTTATAAGGTTAGAGATAGGGAATTTTTTACTAACTATAAATCATTGTATATCCGATATACTATAAACTCTCTAATTAAACAAGAAAATAGCTCTAGTTAAAGCCTTTATAAACAATTGTAATTGTCACTCTTTGAATATAATGTGAAAAGATTGATATACTTTTTTAACTTAAAAAAAATACTTTAAATACAATTATTGATCAAAATACAATTATTAATCAAAGTGAAATATAATATTCTAATACATTATAAGTAAAAATAATAATAAAAAACACTTACTCAAATGGACTTATTATATTTAGCTCTAGTTAAAGCCCTTATAAACAATTGTAATTGTTACTCTTTGAATATAATGTGAAAAGATTGATATACTTTTTTAACTTAAAAAAAATACTTTAAAAAAAATACTTTAAATACAATTATTGATCAAAATACAATTATTAATCAAAGTGAAATATAATATTCTAATACATTATAAGTAAAAATAATAATAAAAAACACGTACTCAAATGGACTTATTATATTTTTTTATATATTTATATTACTATATTTATATCTATAGATAATGAATRAGGTGTATAAAACTTTTTTAATTATATTTTTTATTATTTCATAGATGTATATGTTTTCATTAAATCATTTATATATACCACATATTTTTTTTTTTTTAATTATTTATATATACAACTTTTTTCTATTTTTCTTAAATATATATGTTTTCAATGTTCATTGAATTATTTATATATATATAAATTTTTTGTTTTACATTTTTTAAATTTAAATCATTATTAATTAATGATTAGTATATATAAGATTGGTAATCATGAAGACAATTCAATTCTCATATTGATGACGATGACGATGATGATGATTAACGTCCACTAAGACCGAATTGGTCTATTGGACCTTAAGAGGGTAAGTGATTACTTGTGATTCTTTAGAATTTTGTTTATGTGCTCGAAAAACATTAAGAGAATCTTTCCAAGATCACCATACTTTTGTTGAGTTAAGAGTTAGGAAGGTTAGTAGTGTGATAAATATTTTGAAAATGTGATCTAATATGGGTATACATTGGATAATCTAAGAGAAAGTGCTTTTCATCTTCAACCTTCTTAGTGTCACAAAGGTGACAGACTCGTTCATCCCATGGCGTTTTAGGAATTGACCAATGCCCAGTTTCACTATGGAGCTCGTGATAATTTGTTCTTATCTTAACAATGCTTTTTTTTTCTTTACACTTGGAAAAACAGATATATAATTTTGATCTTCTAGATCAGGGTTGATTACATCTTTATAATACCTTAATTTTCTTTTTTCCTCTAACTCTTTATCACACCAATTTTTTTCCTCAAATTTTGATTTGACGTTTTTTTAATAATATATTTATTCTTCAAAATGGTATCTTCCATGATTCGCATATCTTTATTCTTCAAAATGGTATCTTCCATGATTCTCCAATAGTTTAGCAAAGACCGATCATCTTTATGCCATCCTCGCTTGAGTCAATGGTGGTTATGACTTGATTTTGAAGCAATTTTAGGTAGCCTCTTGTCTTCCATGTTGTTTAACTTGTTCTTATACATTAGGTATCTAGTCATAGCCATGCTCTCAATGGGGGGAGGCTTGTTTCTAAGAGGAGGATGGGATAGGATGTATTTCCTTTAATTTTTAGATTATAGGTTATAAAATTCTTTTGTATTTGCTCTATCTTTCTGCAGGATTCACGAGAGATACTACAGCCCTAGAATTCAAATCCATAAAGAATAACATGTGTAAAAAGAGTCTCAAATAGGAGTTTCTTCTTATCCCAACTCCAAAGATCAATTGATTTACAATTGTTTTGAAGCCCATAATAAGTTTTCAATCGCCCAATAATCCTTTTCTCAATGGTATAATTCCAATTGAGCTTGTGGTGAATATCAATTCCAAGATATTTGTATGAATTCACTTCCTCCAAGTTGTTGTTGTCATATATAAAGGTATCATAAGGGATCTTCTTAGTTTAATAATCATGACCTTAGTCTTATCAGTACTAACAATCATACGCATATTGGAGAAAAAATCCTTGAGGATTTTTATTTGGTTTTCAAGATCATGGGGACTCCTTGCCATAAGAATGATATCATCAGCATAAAGAAGAAGATTGATGACTATAATAGTGAGAGTCGGGCCGACACAACCTACTTTTTCCAAGCATTCTTCTAACTTATCAATGCATATGCCTAAAAGGGTAGGGGACAAGGGACAACCTTATTTGACTCTGATATTACAGTTAATCTCTTTTGACCAGCCTTTAGTGTTTTTAAGATTAGCAATAATGTTCTCATACATCCTTATTGAAACAACCCTCAACTCGAGAGGCACTTTTATCTCTTCCAACCTATTCCAAAGGGTTTTCCTAGGAACCATGTCAAAAGCTTTTCTAAAGTCAACAAAACAACAACACATATTGGTTTTAGTATTGCAGAACTCCTCTGCAATGATCCTAAAGGTGGCAAGATGGTCCATAGTTGAATGATATCTTCGAAACTCGGCCTAGCCTTTAGCTCTTTTATGATGACTTTCTAGCCAAATGATAATTTTCTTTTCCAAAATAATTCCATAAAGCTTGGCTAAAATTGGGCTAATCATAATGGTCCTATAATTAAAAGGAATGTTTTTATCCCCATTTTTAAAAATAGGAACAATGAGGCTTTGCATCTAGGGTCTAGAGAAGCCCTCCTTGACTACTAAATTGAAGAGCTTGTGTATGTGAGGGATAAGGATTGACCCTATGATTTTAAATTTTTTTAGCTTGGTAGCCTTCAATGTCCTTAGCTTTCCCATTTGCGAGTCGCTTAACCCCAAACTCTATGTCATCTAAAGAAAAAACTTCTTCCTTGGTAGGGACAATAGGAATGGTGTCCATGGCATTAGGGAACTCGTAAAGACTTTTAAGGTAGGAATTCCAGTCCATTAAAGGAATCCTATTATTTTCTTTAGTATTGCATTTTAGAATTTGGCTCCAGAACGTCTTAAGATATAATTTGTATAGTTGTGAAAGTTGTTTTTGCCTTTTATTGATATAGTATCTTTTTTTCCTTTTAATTAGGTCTTTGTACGTATTGATCTTATCAAGTTTTAAGGGATCATTAGAAGCATCCCTAATGAATTTCCTAGCAATTTTACATTCTTTATCATACCAAGGGTTGGTTGTTCTATTATTCTTTTTATAGGACACCTCGAATGAGAACTTGTTAATAGAAGTGGAAAGGGTAGTTGTAAAATTATGATAGAGTTCTTCAATGTTGTCCTTATAAGTTAGGAATTTTACTATTTAAATCCTTTAAGATAATGTCAACTTTACTTTTTTCAAAGCGAAAATTCCTTTGTTTATCAGAATTCTCTTCAATGGTGCTCCTACAGATGGAAACTTTTAGAGTTAGTGTTAAAGGTTTATGATCAGAGTCAGGCTCATGGTCATTTAAAAGGTCAAAAGTTGTTATTTTGTTGGAAATGGGGATATCAGATATCACATAATCTACACCACTAGTACCTAGCCCATCAATACATCTCATTTGGTTGGAGTTTGGCCACTTCATTACTCCATTGAAAATTATTAGGTCTTGAGAGCTGCAGAGCTTGACCAACTCAGTACCAAACAAATTTTCAATTAGGTCTTTAGAGCTTCTTTTGTGGTTATTAGATAAAACAAGGTCCTCACCTAGACATAAATGATTATGGTTGGAGTCATCACTTAAAAGAGTAGCTTGTTTAGTTGCAGTCCTAGCATTAAAGTCTCCTAGCGGAGGATATTACCTTCATTTTTCAAATTATAAATATCTTGTTCTAAATTATTATAGGGACAATTTTTATCTATATTATTTTTCTTATAAAAAGTAGAATTAATAGGTGAAAAATAACAAATTGCTGTATACATCTTCTTAGCATTGGTGTCTGAAATTTCTATCCAAATGTATTGATTAAGAGGGTCAATTTTATGAACTTGAATGTGATGAGAAATGATTTTTCTAATATAACAAGCTATGCCACCTATCCCTCTATGGTGGGCATTTTTTGTTCCATGCGACAAATCATTCTATGTTAGGGACCTTAGACTCCTCATGCTCCCAAGTTTTAGCTAGTCAGATAATATCAATATCACTCGAGATCCAACTTATCATAGGACCTTTACGCCATGGAAAGCCACGACAATTCCAAAAAAGGATCTCGAGTGTCCCAAATTCCTATTTATTATTATCCTTTTGGTCTCTATCCCGAACAATAGCTTTTCGATTTCTAATTATTGCCCATTTTCCTTCTTTCCTAGCTTCTTTTACCTTTTGAACTTCCTTCCTTAATTCAACTTGGTCTTCGGGAATGAGGTCTTCATTTATAAATATTCCTGACCCTTTTAAGCTCAGAGATTTACTAAGTATCCTCTATTTATGGTCATTACAACTTACTTTGACACGGATCAACCTATATTCGTGATCAATTATTTTTCCTAGCCACTTTGCTTCTATGAGGTAAGTTGTATCAATTAGTGATTTATTTTTTAATTCTTATTTTACTATTGCTAGCGTATCCTCCTCTTGTTGTTCTTTTATACCAAAAATTATGAGGTTCGAGGATCTTTTGTTATGCTCATGGTCAAATTCGATTATCTTATTCATTTCCTCTTTGATGGGTTTGATATCCAATTTTTTTTCCATATTACTAAGGGTCAAATTGTTGGTTAGTTTTTCTTCTAGCTCTTTAATCCTATCTCTCAAGTTGTGA
>JZKD02S2340523.1:326506-340550 GCA_000966675.3 Picea glauca
AGAGGGGTGGATTTCGGGAATGAGGGTTTGATGGTGTTACAAAAATATTCCCCTATAGATAGGTGAACTTTACCTTGGATTACAGACCCCTGTATAAAGAAAGAAACACTACAAATAGAAGATAACATCTCTTTTAATTCAATTCGATGAATCAAAAAGAGATAAGGAGAAAGAGTGTGATGCACCTTGTTTCAAATTTTGTCCTCTTTGCTTCCAATACTAGTTTGATATCCAAACACCTTAGCGTAACTTGATACCTGCAATAGGCAACAAAGAGAAACAAAGAACTCCTACTCTACAAAATTAGAAAAAATAATTTCATCTACAAAGATCGAAGGAACAATAGACAAGCACATTTAAGAATACACAATCTTAAAGGAAATAGGCCAAGTATATTAAAATGAGAACCCAAAGAGGATAATTACATACAATGATTGTTGTAGTTGTAGCATCCTCCCCAAGCTATCCTCATCCATCCCTTGCATGATGCGTCCAAGATCATACGTTTGATATTTGAAAGCTTCCTCTTTTCACCTTTAAAATCCCTCAATATAAAAGCTGAGAGGCATAAAAACCATTATAAAATTATGGGAATGGTTGAGGTTATGGATCCTTGAGGCTTGTATCACATCCTAAAGTGAATCCCAATAATGAGGAACACAACTAACTCAATCTCAAAGAGCTCCCCCATATGTGAAGGTGGGGGAGATCCCCCCTTTCTCTCAACAACATCAATGCTCCCCCAAGTGAGGGACAAAGCATTGAACCTAGATAAATGATCCCCTATAGTGGTATAGAGGGTGCTATGTGTGCACCCAAAGTATGGACAGGGGGCATTGGTCTTCATAAGTTCTCAAAAAAGGGTCGAAATTTCCAATGAAAAAGTGTTTTTTGACCAAAACATGATGGTTTTTCTCCTCCAATATGACTTAGGGGTCGTGAACAACTGTTTTAATTGTTTCAATGGGAAACGAGACCTCAAAAAGTAAATGCGACACTTGGGAAGGTGCATACGACACTTGTGACAGTGAATGTGACACTTACCGGGGTGCATACATGACTTTGTGACACTTGCGACACTTAGGGTGAGTAACTCATGTGTGACATTTTGATGTGTAATAGATTCCCCCTAAAGTGTGAGGTCAGAAGAGAAATGGATGGATGAAACACTTTACAAATTATTCAAAGAAGGGTTCTAGAGTGGGGGAACCTGACATAATATACAAACAATCATCAAACAATATTAAGATATGTTCCATTTTCAAGGCAGGCATCCCTATGCTAGGAATACGAGATGACTCAAAGCATGGCTGCCAATCAATACATTGACTAAGGATATGGACACCATAGATACAATGTGGACCCATGCCTCCATAACATGAACTCATCGTAACCACAAAAAATACAAAGTTGATCTATCTGATAGTATATATATCAGAATGCTCAAATGATCTCCTTCGCAGTCTAGGAAAAAATGATAACAGTGTGAACACTCAACCTAGGGTCTTTGTCCCAATCCCAATGTTGTATGAATATAGCCATGTGAATAGATGATTTGATGTTGAACATGGTAGAAACCACTTGATTATCGATCATTGAGGTAAACCATTAACATGTCTAAGGGAAATCATCAATGATGTTAATGACTCCCAAGGTACACTAGTACATTCCAATGAATGTGAATAAATGATTTGAAGTTGAACATTCATGGAATCATTTCATCAAAGGTCAATGATGTAAACCTGTTGTCTGAAGTGAGGAGGCCTTCCATTAAGGCAAGCAAGTCCCAAGGTACTAATTGGTTTCTAATTCTAATTCCTGGATAATGTGTTGAAGTTGACAAGAAAATACTAATCGAAGGAGGGCCTTGATCTATCCCCCATCATTGAGATGAAAATGACATAGGAAAGTGATGTTATATGGAGAATTGAATGAGTATGGATTGACAAAGGAAACGAAAACTGGAAATACACTAGTTGGATGGTTTGAAGTGAAACTTTCCTTGAACATGATGAAGCATGACAACTGACTTGGCAACATCGACTCAACGAGTACCAATAATGTAATGTGATGGAAATAATAACACTCTTAGAATGGAAAAAAATGTATGGAAACACATGGAATTGGTATGACTCGAAGAAAAGTGGATTACCCAACTATAATATGAGACACAAACAGGTGCCATGTTCAAGGGCAACAATACCTGCGAGAAAGGATTCCAAAAACCTTTACCCAATTCCTTGAAATTCCCCCCCCCCACCCATATAGATGAGTACCTCTTTCTTTTTAAATGAGCTTGAGGATAAGATATGCTTGATATAGCTCATCCTTTAGATGAGTCCTAGATGGGTCCTAGAGATTGGACTCACATCGGTCCTTTGATGCATAGTTTTATGAGCCTAAAGAAGGTAAAGTCGATGATTTTTCATGTTTAGATATTCTGAAAATAACTTAAAGGCGACTCCATGAATGAATTTTTCATAAATTTATCCTCCCAAGCCCGAACCAAATGTAAAAGAATACAAGGGAAAACTATTCTAATCATGCTTGATAAGAGTGTTCCTTTTTCGTAATTAGTCTTGCGATGCCAAAAAAGAGATAAAGTACCACTCGAAATATTCCCTTTCAAACCTTTTAAAAAGTGTTAAAGGAAGCAAGATCATTCAACAATATTTTCATGTTTAGGGAGTCTTAAAAGAGCTTAAAGGAGGCTCCAAAGAGTTCCTTTTTTGTATGGATTTTACGAGTTCGAAAAATAGATAAAAGTATAATCTGTAACTTATTATCATGTATTAATGAGCATGAGAAATAACAAATACCAAGCGCATTCTAGAAAGAGTTACTACGTTACGAGGATCACTCCTAGCAGTGTATCTTTCTAGAGGTAGTTTTCCCCTAACTTGCATTATAGAAGCTAGTGGTGTTGCTCCAGAATGATGTCCAGAGGTTGGAGACCTGTCCCCCAAGTGTCATTTCCTCTAGTGACTCTTCTTGTTTCCTCGTTTCAACTTATGGTTATTGATGGGAACATTTTCACTAGGTGGAGGAAAATAAGGTTCAACTATTCGATCTAGAGTGAGACTTGGTTCAGATGCAGGTGGATCTGTTTCATTTTTTAATGAGCTTGACAAAGACGATGAAATATGCTCATAATTGGTTTCATTTTTACACAAGCTTGAAAAAGAATTAAACTATGCTAGTAACTCCAAGTTTAATCCCCAGATTTTTGTTTCATTTTTTTACGAGCTTGCTATAGAGAGGAAAAATATGCTTGAGACCTTTGTTTGATTTTTTAACGAGCTTGCTACAAAGAAGTGAAATTATGCTCGAGATATTCCCTTGATTATGGATTCCAAGAGGACACAACTTTGGAAGGAATACATGTAAAGGGACAAACATCAGCCATGGATTCCAAGAGATCTTCACTAGATGGAAGGAAAACACTCCAGAAGGAATACATGTCGATGGCCTAGATAAGGGTAGGGATATCTAGATCTAATAGTCCTATAGAAGAGATTCCCATGTCAACTACTAGTTCTAAGTCAGAAGAATGGAGATAGTCCCCCTCGTTCGGAGTTGAATGCATGGGATAAGTCATTACATAATTGACCTAAGGTGGGGCGGACATCACTAGCATGTATGGATCATTTAGGGAAGGCAGGTTTTTGAACATTAGCTAAGGGTCAATGAATGAAAGTTGGTCAATCATTACTATGTTTCCATTGTGAGGGAAGCATATCACTAGAAAGAGAGCGGACAAGAAATCTCTCAAAACATAGACATAGTCTTTCCCAAGGAGCAAGTTAAATTTCAAGGGGTCATGAACTACCATCACATTGATATAGACCATTTTTCCTTCCAAAGTAACTGGAAACTAAGGAAGGATCCCTAAAGGTTGACTAACTCTACTCTCAAAGTTCAATAGATTCCGAGTCATGGGTGCAAGCTACAGGGAACCAAAAGATTTCCAATCATTCATGGATAAGATACTAATATAAGAACCTTCATCTATTTTAGTGTTAGTAATATTCATACCACAAACCTAGACGGTGATTTGGAAAGGAACATAAGAAGGAAGAAGTGGTTCTGTAAAATGATTCCAAACAATATAAATCATCTGATTACTTGAAGGGGGTACCATCGGGATGGGTGAAGTGCCCCTTGTCCAGGTAAATCAATATTAACAAGGTAGACCTGAGAGACATCCTCACTCTTTGAATGAGGAGTAGGATTGACTAATGATGGACTCAGAGTGACCACTTGGGTTGCACTCTTTAAGAGAGGAGTGGGATTGCTCAATGATGGCTTTGGATCAACCACTTTGGGTTTAGTATTTAGATGAAGAGTGGGGAAGAACGATGACAGAACTAGATCATGTACTTGGGTTACTGGTTCAACTAAGCATGAAACCATATTGACCACCTGATCAGCTAGACTGAGAGGGGATGGAATTGGATTGACCAGTCTATCAACTAACGACGCGTTGGGAGAGATATTATGATAGCCAATTGGAAGTTGAAGATTTTCCAAAAGATAATAATCCTCCTCCATATGAGTCAAAAGGTGAGAGTGATGATCACCTTCACATAACATACAAGGAAATTTGACGATTCTATTATTTTTATCAACCTTAATGTCACTAGTTGATCGGGTGAGTCTCGAAAGAATCTATGTGAAATGCACAGAGGACCAATGTTTCCAAAAGAAGGAAAGGTGAAAGGTTCCCCAAGAAAAGAGTTTCCTTTGTTGGTATGCCCAGGAACTGACTCCTTTGACATTGACTCAACCTAAGGTTCACTAGGGAAAACAAACAACACACACTGCAAATATAAGAAGCACACAATCAAACAAACCTCCCCCTAATGAAACCACTAGTTGGTGATGAAATCGAACATTGCGAGATCAATATAGGAAGGTTTTGGGATAGATTGGGTGGCTCAGTTACGTTGGTGACCTTATTAACAAACTTACACCTTGGTGCGATTTCCCACACAATTTTATTCATGGGTTTACCCTCCAAGGAGCCCGAGTGAGTTTGGCCAACGTCTGACCCAGGTACAATGAAGACTCCCTTTAACCGTCACCTTGTGTATCAATCCTAAATAGATAGTCCTCTAAGGTTACCAACTCACAGTTAGCCTCCCGACAGGTATAGTTGAAAATCGGGATTGAATGTATGCGCAGGATAACAAGTCTGAAATTTTTCAAGAGAACTGAAGACAAGTGGAATGGAATACTACTGAGGACTCTGATTGGATTCAATATTCAGGAATATATAATACCAAATGAAACCAATCGTTTCCTAGGAAGAACCCCTAATATATGATCTTTCCATTATGTGGGTTAAGATTTGGAGGGTAAATCTCTGCTACTCTCTCGCACGTGACCTCATGTTTAACCCCTATGTGAGAGGGGGATCCGGGCTATTCTTATATGAAAAATTGTGTTTACTGCTCCTTAACACAATATTCTACATTTGTTGGATAGATTTGGAAAGTTATTCACACAACCTATTCCAAATCCCTATAGTTTAAGCTAATTTGTAGGTTTCCTATCAGATAATATAAAAGTGTCTAATCAATTTTATAAGAACTTCATTTTAGGGTTTTTGTTTACTCAAGGGTGTGAAAGTGAAACTTATTATGTTTTAGACTCGACTCCAAAAGAATGAAAAATAGTGATATGAAAATTGTTTTTTTCAATGAATCTGACATACATGATGGAGAAGAGGTTCAACTTCCTTTAACAAAAACACTCAATTCCCAAATGCAATTTTCTAAATGAAATCTATTACACTAACCAAAAGAAAGAATGCAACTATCTTCTGTGTTTGATTCTAATATATAAAGAAAGCATGTGAAACTCCTTTAACGTGTTGATTAAGGTTGATTGTCATTGATGTCAACCCTTGAAGAAAGCCCCTTAGCACAAAGTTTTGGCTAATGGAACAAATATTGTTTGATGTAAATATGACCCATTATTGTTTTGTCATGGTTAATAAGAAGTAAATATGGATGAACTCCAAACTGGTCCTCTTATGGTGAAAGCCCTCACTAGAAGATGCTTTGCGGAGTAGAAGAACCCATGCTTAATTGTGAAATAATGAGATGAAGGATAGCGAATTTGTCTGGGAAACTATCCTAGATGGATATTTCTTGTCATTCCATTTCCGGTGGTATGTATAACGTCACATAACTCCTCATGGTTAGAGATTTATGACCATGTGAAGTTTGAGAACCCAGGTTTGGGTAATGGACCCAAGTTTCTTTTATGGATAATGGTATGATTTTTGATATATTTGAAGGTAACACTATTCTATATGGATATTACATGTCATTATATTTCTATTATTATGTGGAATGTCACATAACTCCTCATGGTTTGAGAGTTATGGCCTTACGAAGTTGGAGGACCATCATATGTCATCTAGAAGCCCCAAAAGGTCAAAGTAGTCAAAGTGGTTTAAGAGATGTTAAAAGGTAAATAATAAAGTGAAGTGATGAGTGTATTATAATTAAAATTGAATACAAAATAAATTCTTTCAATAATAAATTTAATGGAGAAATTAGAAGTGGGTTAACCCTAAAATAAGGAAAGTGTGCCAAGTGACCTAGAAGATGTTTTTAAGGAAGCTACTTGGAGAGTATAAATAAGAGGCAAGGCTCTCTCATTTTAATCACACTTGAGCCTATTGAATATCTATAGGTGTCTGAGGTAACCAAGGATATCTAAGCCTAAATTTTGAGGGAAGGCAAAGAAAAGAAGGCCGAAATGCAAGGAAGGATAAATTCTTTTGATGGTGCTTTCTAAGGTATGTTATTTACAGGTCATCTCACCATTTTCTCTATAAAACGTTTTATATAATGATTCAGATCTTGAAATTGATTTTCCATTGAGAAAACATAACCAAGTATATGTGGTAACAAATTCAGCTTGTGGTTCGTTGTATTTTGGGATTTACACTCCGTGGAAAATAGGGTTTGTGTCTAGTCCCGAAACTAGTCAAAAACAAGTGTTTCAGGTAAAAACGTCATAACTTCTTCATAACGGATCCAAATTCAGTGATACCAATTTTTTGTTTAGGGTACAATCTTTATTATGCTTTGTAACATTTTAAGATCAATTCAACGAATATTTCATCCAGGGAATGCTCTACAAGGTCTCTCTCTAGAATAAGCTAGGATTCAACAAGGTATGTCATTTTTTATATAACTCCATTTTCTGAGAGGTTCCAAGTAGTGACACTTGGAGGAATGACATAAAATTCACTGAATAACATTTTGTATCAGTTTCAGATCTTTATGCATTACAGGTTCAAAGTTATGATTACTTAAAGTTAGGGTTGTTGACTAATCCAAAACTAGGCATGTGAGACTAAAGAAAAGTTTGATCAAAATGATAGTCTCTTCTTGTTAAAGTTAAGGAAGGTTTGTAGGAAAGTGATCATATACACTAGATATATTACAGAGCTAGAAATCAAATTTGGATGATGAAATCGATGAGGGATTTTGGTTGCGGTTGGTGCATGGTTGATGCACTTGTTTATGGTACAGGATGAGGTACAAGTTAATGCATGGTTGATACATGGTTCATATTTATTGGTACAAGTTTACGGCGGTATATATCATAGTGATAGTGTGACAGTGGTTCCATTATTCTACTTATACTTCAGGGTGGCAGGACGGGGCAAGGACAGGTGGTTGTAGCCACCTTTCGGTTGTAGCCAAAGAACATAGGGGGTTGTAGCCTCCTTCTGGTTGTAGCCAAAGAATTGGGGAGTTGGAGCTTCCCTCGAGTTGTATCCTGAGAAACTAGGGGGTTGGAGTCTCCTTCCAGTTGCAGTTGGAAAACAAAGGAAGTTGGTGCTTCCAATGAATGTAATTCTTCAAGACATATAAGAAAAAACATTCTATGGTTTTCCCCCAATTTGGGTTTCCACATAAAACATTGGTGTATTGTGTATGTGTGTGATTTTTTATTTCTTACTACTCATTATTGGATAATAATTCTACACTGATATAAGATTTGAAGAAAAATTATTATAATTACGCTATTACTGATTCACCCCCCCTCTCAGTAATCCAACAATTGGTATCAGAGTAGGTTCCTTCAGAAATTAGTTTAACCCCTGAAAGGTAGATCATGGAGAGTACCAACTCGTATAAAAATGGAATACCACAGTTTGATGAATAGAAGTATGTTTTTTGGAGTATAAGGATGAAGACATATATACAACCACTAGGGATTTCAAGTTTTGCAATCAATTGTAGATGGATACACAACACCAACAGTTCCACCAACAAATGACAAAGCAGTGAAACTTGTTGAGAATAATTCCAAAGCCAAAAATTCACTTTTGAATGGTCTCAGTGATATGGTATTCACCAAAGTTGCACATTGTAAATCTACTAAAGAGATTTGGGAAAAGATTCAAAATATTTATGAAGGGGATTCAAAAGTCAAAGAAGCAAAGCTTCAAACTTACTGAGGTTAGTTCGAACAACTAAAAATGAACGAAGATGAAGTATCACAACCTACTTCTTACGAGTCGATAAAATAGTGAATGCAATCATAGGATTGGGAGAAGAAATCGAAGAATCTGTAATTGTTCAAAAGGCACTAAGATCTCTTCCTATGAGATTCAACCCTAAGATATCAACACTAGAAGAAATATCAGATCTAAACTTAATAAGCATGGATGAAGTACATGGAATCTTCACAGCTTATGAGATGAGAACTGAAGAGGAAAATCTATATGTAAAAGAAGGAGCCTTCAAAGCATCCAAAAGATCAAAGAAAAAGAAAAAGGAACAAGAAGAATATAGCAGTAGCAGTGATGTCTCAGATGATGATGAAGGAGTGACCAACTTCGTCAAAATCCTGAACAAGGGAACCAACGGTAGGTATAGAGGTGAGCTTCCTTTAATTTATTTTAATTGTGATGGTATTGGTAATTTTGCTAACAAATGTCCTTATAAGAAAAAGAGAAATGATGAAGGTTACCCAAAAGAAAAACAAACATATAAAGGTAAAAGAACTACACAGAAAGTTTTCAAGAAAATCTTTTACGCCAAAGAAGACATGTCATCATCAGATGAAGATGAAGTCAGTGACAGTGAAATAAGGAGATTTCTATTCATGACAGTATAAGAATCTGATAAAGAAGACTACAAAGAAGAATATGAAGAAGCATATAAAGAATAAATTGAAGAGGCAAAAGTTGACTTCCAAGAATAATTAATGAGTGCCATAGAATTTATCAGAAGAGAAAAGAAGAAAAACAAGAAACTACAAGTAGAACTAGATAAGAAAAAAGATAGTCAAGAACTAGAACAAATGATCACAAAATTGAAGGTTTAAATAGAAGAATATAAAAGAATTGAAGAAGCACTCAAAGAACAGCTAGAAGGATAGGATAGGATCATTGGAAACCTAAAAGTAGAGATTGTCACACTAATAAAGGATATTCAAAAGAAAAATATGCAGAATAGCTCAAAAGTTCTGCATAATATTATCAACAGTAAAAATTCTCATCTTGATAAGTCCGTACTTGGATACAATCAGACAGAAAATGGATCAAGATCCAAAACAACAAAGCAAGAAACAAATCCAAAATGCTATGCAGAAACAATCAAAGGGGATAAAAAAATATACAACGAATATTACAGGGACGCTCCTCAACCGAGAAGATTCAAATTTCAGAATCAAGAACAGATAGACAGGCCTCAAGAAGAAGAAAGATTCATAAGAGCACCTCCTTTCAGAAGATATTCAACTACCAGGTATCAAACTATATTTTTTGGTTTATGTTATGCATGTAATAATTTTTGACATAAGGATGTAAATTGCAGAGCTAACAACATGAACAATAACTACTTTGAGATCCATACACAAAGGGTTTATTCAAGAAGACCTACTGAAACACAGATAAGAAGTTACAATAGGTTTGAATATTTGAGCACTAAAGTGGAATGTTACAAATGTAACAATTTTGGACACATGGCCAAAAATTGCAGAATGATAGTCCCTCCTAAAGAACCTCAACGGACTCACAAACAAGAACCTCAGAAAACAACATGGATAAGAAAGCAATATCAGTATAGAAATGAAGAATGCACAGTTGTTCTACAAGCTAAACAAAAGAAACATGGTTGGTATGTTGACAGTGGATGTTCAAAACACATGATAGGTGATAGAGACAAATTTATTACATTATGAAAGGAAAGAGATGGATCAGTCTCCTTTAGAAATGATGATTCAACCAAAATCATTGGAAAAGGCACAGTCCAAATTGGGAACAAGAATGAAAAGTCAGAAAATGTTCTACTAGTAGAAGATATGGAACATAATCTTTTAAGTGTGAGTCAAATGAGCTACCAAGTTCATAAATTTACTTTCGATTCAAAAAAGTGTGAGATAAGAAAAAAAGGTTCAGGGAAATTGGTCGTTACAACTGCAAGAACTTCAAGCAACATATATGTGTTAAGCGAAATTGGAAATGAAAAGTTTTGTCTAGGAAATGAAGATAAAAGTTGTCTATGGCACAAAATAATGGGTCACATGCATTTTGATAATCTTGTCAAATACAACAAAAGAGAAGAGTCAGAGAAATTTCGCAGATCAGGAAACCAACTAACACTTTATGCAAGCATTGCCAACAAGGAAAGAAAACAAAGACTAGGTTCAAATCAAAGGAATATTCAACAACAAAACCACTGGAAATTGTGCATATTGATCTAGTTGGAACAACTACAACAAAAGGATTAAAAGGTGAGAGATACTTTATATTATTAGTTGATGATTATACAATAATGACTGCAGTTTTCTTTCTCAAGAACAAGTCAAAAGCTATTGAAAATTTCAAGATATACAAGGAAATGGTTGACAATGAGATGGACTCAAGAATCAAATGCTTAATATTGGATAATGGAGGAGAATTCACCTCAAAGGAATTTATGGACTACTGCAGCAATCATGGAATAAAAAGGCAATTCTTCATCGCTAGGACACCTCAACAGAATGGAGTTGTTGAAAGAAAGAACATGAAAGTACAAGAAATGGATTGAACAATGATAATGGATTCAAAGTTGACAGATATTTTTTGGACACAGGTAGTGCATGCAATAGTTCACATTCAAAACAGAGTAATGCTCAGAAACAACACTGATAAAACTCCCTATGAGCTATGAAAAGGAAGACCAACAAATGTGAAGCACTTCAGAGTTTTTGGAAGAAAATGCTACGTCAAAAGAGAAGATGGAAGAATGAGAAAGTTTGACTCTCGTGTGGACAAAGGAATGCTTGTTGGTTACTCAAGTACAAGGAAAGCATAAAAGTGTTACAATCTAAGATTAAACAAAGTTGTGGAAAGAATCAACGTAACAATTGATGAAACAGGCAGACCAGAATCAAAGGAAGAAGAAAACAAATCAATGGAACAACTTTTCAAAGAAGAAGATGAAAATGAAGAGAATCCGACAGAAGAAGAAGAGCAAGTTCAACAAGTATCTCCAAAGACACCTAGCAAATTAGTACAGAAGAATCATCCTTCAGATCATATTATTGGAAACAAAGATGTAGGAGTTGAGACTAGAGGAAAAATCCATTCACTAGAACAAAAACACCTAGCACTCTTATCTACAGTTGAACCAAACTGTTTTGAAGAAGCCAACAAGGATGAATTTTGGAATAAGGCCGTGGATGAAGAATTGGATCAAATAGAGAAAAATGACACTTGGGAATTGATTCCAAGACCAAAGAATAAGAATGTGATCGACACAAAATGGGTTTTCAGGAATAAACTGAATGAAGATGGACAGGTTATAAGGAACAATTCTATATTGGTATGTAAAGGATATGCATAGATTGAAAGAATCGACTTTGCAAAGACATTTTCCCCAGTTTCCAGAATGGAAGCAATCCGTTTTCTTTTAACTTATGCATGCTCCAAAAATGTTAAAATATATCAGATGGATGTAAAATCAGATTTTCTGAATGGGGAACTTGAAGAAGAAGTCTACATTGAACAACCATAAGGATTTTAGTTGTCAGAGAACACAAACTATGTGTGTAAATTAAAAAAGGCCTTGTATGGTCTAAAACAAGCTCCTAGAGCATGGTACTCCAGACTGATAAGTATCTACAGCAGGTAGGGTTCAGAAAAGGAAGTGCAAACAACAACCTCTACATCAAGGTAAGTCAAGGTAATATTTTATTAATTGAATTTTATGTTGATGATATTATTTTTGGTAGTGATGATGACAGGTTAAGCCAGAAATTTGCAAAAGACATGCATAATGAATTTGAAATGTCGTTACTTGGAGAACTATCCTTATTTCCGAGACTTCAGATATGTCGAAGCAACCAAGGAATTTTTATTTCTCAAACCAATTATATCATAGAAATGCTAAAGAGGTTCGGAATTGAAGATTGAAAACCAGTTATCACTCCCATGCAAACCAGTTGTAAGTTGAGCAAAGATGATGATTCGAAGTCTACAGATCAAAGACAATATAGGTCAATGATTGACAACCTACTATATGTGACAACATCTAGAACATATGTAATGCAGGTAGTTGGACAGGTGGCACGATTTCAAGCAACACCAAAGGAATCACATGTATTAGTAGTAAAGAGGATCTTCAGCTATCTCAAAGCAACAAAAGAGTTTGGATTATGGTATCCAAAATGAAAGGATCTATCACGTGTTGCCTACACAGATGCATATTAGGCAGGTTGTATTGATGACCAATGAAGCACCAGTGGAGCAACGTTCTACTTAGGTGAGTGTTTGGTATCATGGCTAAGCAAGAAATAATCATCAGTATCTCTCTCTATAGCCGAGACATGGTATATTGCAACAACAACATGTTGTACACAGGTTCTTTGGATGAAACAAACTTTGACAGATATACAGGTTGAGTATGATGAGGCCATTCCAATATATTGTGATAATACAAGTGCCATCAGTATCTCAAAAAACCTAGTGATTCACTCCAATACGAAGCACATTCCAATCAAGTATCACTTTCTACGGGAACAGGTCGCAGAAAAGAACATCAGAGTTGAGTATGTGGGCACAAAAGAACAAGTGGCAGACATATTTATAAAACCACTTCCATGGGAAGCCTTTGAATATCTTCGCCAAAGACTTGGAGTTATTTCTACTCCAAAATAAATGTTTTTTGAATGTTTATCTTATATGTCTTAGATGTACATGAGGAAGCACCATAAGAGGAGAGTTCAGTCAGGGGGAGCATCCCCAGATGGAAAGATACCTTTGCCATTGATTACAAAGGGGGAGAGATCTATCAGATGCAGAGGATAGAGGTAGATTTATTAGATGCAGAGGATAGAGGCATGGTTTCAGGGGGAGCATGAGTGATATGATTTCAGTATTTCATCAGAGTGTTTCCATCAATGCCAAATGGGGAGATTGTTGATTAAGGTTGGCTGTGATTGATGTCAACCCTTGAAGAAAGCCCCGTATCACAAAGGTTTGGCTAATGGACCCAAGATTGTTTTATTTAAATATGACTCATTATTTTTTTGTCATGGTTGATAAGAAGTAAATATGGATGAACTCCAAACTGGTCCCCTTATGGTGAAATCCCTCACGGGAAGATGCTTTGCGGAGTAAGAGAACCCATGCTTAATTGTGGAATAATGAGATGAAGGATAATGAATTTGTCAGGGAAACTATCCTAAATTGATAGTACTTGTCATGCCATTTCCTGTGGTATTTATAACATCACATAACTCCTCACGGTTAGATAATTATGACCATGTGAAGTTGGAGAACCCAGATTTGGGTAATGGACCCAAGTTTGTTTCATGGATAAAGGTATTATTTTTTCTATATTTGAAGGTAACACTATTATAGATGGATATTACATGTCATTCCATTTCTGGTGGTATGTGGAATGTCATAGAACTCCTCACGGTTTGAGAGTTATGGCCTTACGAAGTTGGAGGACCCTCATATGTCATCTAGAAGCCCCAAAAGGTCAAAGTAGTCAAAGTGGTTTAAGAGATTTTAAAAGGT
>JZKD02S2340523.1:361848-372669 GCA_000966675.3 Picea glauca
GAAAAGTTCTTCTTCCTTCTCTCTTCAGGAACTCAGGCCACTGTGACCCCTCTAAAGGCAATAGATAGGTTTACATTATTAACGATCATAGGGATGACGAAAATAATGTGTAACAAGAACCTTCTTATGAAATTTGTTATTTATTCATCAAGGTAGTTATCCTTGTCTTTTTTATTCTTTATGGATTTAAAGGATTCTTCATTGTTTAGTGGGTCACTTTCTATACATGTTCTCATTTCATATGTTATAAGAGACCCATGTAATTCATCCATTGTCATTTTGGTCAAGTCCCTAGTTTCTTCAATGATAAAGACCTTAGCATCATACTTCAAGAGAAGTGATCTCAACACTTCTTGTACAACCAAGGATTCATTGATCTCTTCACCTAATCCTCTGATAGCATTAACAACTTCATCAACTCTAAGAAAATAGGTTGCAATATCTTCCTTTTCATCCATCTTCAAATTTTCAAATTTTTCTCTATGTTGTTGAAGTTTGACCTGCTTAACTTTTGGATCAACTTCATAGATACTCTTGATTTTGTCCCATACCTCTTTAGTAGTGCTGCATCCCATCACTTTTTTGGTAAGGGTTGGTGCCAATCCTCCTAGAATAACATGTCTATATTTTAAATTACAACTCATAAGCTTCTTCTCATTTGGATCGGTTGGAGAATTCTTTGGGATTACATAGCCATTTAAAACTAAGTACAAAATCTCTACTCCTAAATTTGTTAGGTAAGTTTTCATTCTATCTATAATGTACCTCTAAATTTACAAAAAAATAAAAAATAAAAACTTTTTGTTCTTTTATTTGGGTACTTTGAGTTGATACTGTGTCTTTAATGTTCCAGTCATTCCTCAGCCATAATGTACGACAATATTTTTTCCTTTTACTTCTCTAACCGATTTAACATACTGTTACCTCTTCCTATGTCGATATTGAGTTATATATATACGATCCTAGGTATATAGCTAGGAATACCTTGTTTTCATTGTAACTGGGTATTACCCACCGTTTTCATTTCCAAAACCCACTTTATGTTATAAGGTATAACTACTTAGAACCACTATTCTATAAAATGAATGGTCATAGATGTGGGGCCTTATGACAATCACCCTTGTATAAATATTGTTACAGGGTCTACAAGAAGAAGTTAACACTATTTGGAAGACTTTTAAACAAACCCCTTCTGGGTATAAATTCGAACACTAAACTATACCAATGCATAAGTGTGCACAGGATAAACTTTGGGTAGGTTATGGTTAAAGTAAAGGTAATTGGGTTCAATGTATAACCGGTGTAACAAGGTGATAAAAGAATTAACCTTACATAGGCCATTCGGGTTCTTCGCCATTAATTTTCTGAGAAAACAATACAGGTCAGAACCCTCTCATCTTAAATGCATGTCTGCAACATTTATGGCGTGCTGAGATAAGTCTAATCGTTACAAAGTTCGACCGACGTTCCCAATGAAATGTTAGCACTTACAATTTGTTCACGTGGCCAGGTACGATTCCCACCCATTCTCCATTGCTCCATACGAAAGGGTATCCCAAATCTTTCACTTAATTCTGGTCTTGGCTTGGTGAAGGAAAAATGGAACGCTCCAGTCTAAACCCTGTTTTAGTTTTTTCGTCTTAGAATCGTGGTCATGCTTCTGTGAAATCAGACCTTGTTCCAGGTGGAGGGATTCTTGGAAGAAAACTCCCCGACGGACAACCTGTGTGAGGTAAGTCGGCTTGGCTGTTCCTATCCTTTTGCATTCGGGCCTTTTCTGTCTCAGCGAGTAACTTTCTGTAAACTCTCATTCACGGTCAGATTCCTTGGTAGCGTTCTTGTTTTATATCAATGTTACTACAGAAAAAAGGGGAATCGATGGTGCTCTAGCAGGTTTTAGCTATTTCACAGTTTACCCTCTCTCTGTACTGGCTTTCATGTCGAGATTGAGCCTTCTTCCTTTTGTGGAAGGTCTTATCCAAATGTCTATTGTAATCGTGCATCCGAAATATTGTATTTTATTTATTTCCTTAACTGAACTTTTGTATTAGGTTTGGCTTCCTCCATCGGTTAATTCCTAGTTGACAAAGTTTATAACTAGCCTTTCCTGTGTGTAAAAGACCTCTCGGTACAGTGTTGATCTTGAGAAGAAGTTTTGTGTTTGAACCTTAAATTCACTGGTATTATTACACTGATTGTAAGTGTCGTCTTAATGTCCAGAGGCAGCTTAATCCTTTTTGTTTATATTTAGATTGTTACAATGGATTGATATTTACTAATGCTTTACACTCATTATACGCATGTTATCCCCGTTTATGATTTCTTTGGGTTATATACTGGTACTCGTCACTAATGATGGGCCCCTTTGATATGGGAGGGTACCCATCAGGGAGGCACAAACTCCTTTTCCCCTTTCGGTCTGGGAGGCACATGGCTCGACGCAATGGTGAAGGGTATAAAATCCTCTGTTACAGTTAATTTCATCATTGAATCCTTTCTCATTACATTATTTTCTTAAATATGATTGTGTTATTGTTGTTGGATTTTTTTTTAATGTTTCACCTTATTTTGTGCAGGATGTGATTACATCGTTGCAGGGGAACTCCCTCTTCACTCTTTCAAGAGGTACTCAGGTTCCAACTACCAAGCCCATCAGTTTAAGTTATTACGGGTTACATGCACCGATGATCAAGGCTACGTATCGTTCTTAATACCTTGAAGAGCTTTCATTTTCCAGTTCTGTATTAGTTGTTTTGAAGGGTACACCTTAATTTGTATTAATGAATGGTATTTAGAAAGTACACCAAGCTTACGCCTGGTTAGATTCGTGATAACTGGACAGTCGTTTCCTTAAATAATCATGAACCTTATGTATTGAGTTTATTTGTTGTGGATATCATTTAAGTAACCGGATTTGGAATGAACATTTCTTTGTTTAACATCCTCCTCTATATTTCCGAAAGATTGGTTTGTCAAAAACAGAGTTGAATTCTTTTCTTGAATTGTTCTAATTAATTTCCTACAATTATTATTATTATTAATTATACCTTCGTCCCGATATGATTTAATTATGCACGGTATTAAACCTATGGCTAGCACAGTAATGTTGTGTTTAAGGGGTGCTCGTGCACATTGGTACTGTGCGATTGTATTCACCTTCGTCCTGATATGATTTAACTATGGACGGTATTAAACCAACAGCTAGCACCGTAATGTTGTGTTTAAGGGGTTCATTCGCACTGGTACTGTGTGATTGTATTCAAGCCTTCCAAGTTTTTGTTTATATTCGGAAACTTATTCTGATATAAAAAAAAGGTAATGGTAGGAGTTTAGCCTGAGCCTCATTTTCCCCATTCGTAATTGTTTTCCCTCATGTGTCTTACTTTATTTGTTCATATCATATATCTCGTCTTGTTATGAATTACCTATTTCACTGTAGCTATGCTATGCAATTAATATTTTAACTTCTGTTCCTATTTCAGCCATTAATCAAGCATTTGATCGATCTCCTCACCAGAATTAAGACAATTTTGTTCCTACAAATATGTTTATATAAATAAATTACCCGACTCTGTTATGGTCGGTTTACTACAACCCCACTCTATAATTTATAAGGATTACCCATTATAAAATGTATTTGTGTTCATACTATACCTATACAGGTCTAAATGCATATCGCATATAATTCTCAGTGTTGCAAGATATATTTGTTTAGAGTTTTGAACTTGTATACTTACTAGTGGAGTTTCGCTATGTACTATAGTCATCTACAAAAAATATAGTTTCACCATAGGAATTTGTACACTTGGCTACAATTTCACTATGCAAGAAAATTCAGTTTTCTTTTGTTCAACAGATGTAATTGAGAGGATAGTTGTAAGTTGTAGTTATCGAATGGCCTTTGTATAGGTTTATGAATGCATGCTAACTTTAAGGATTTCATTACATCCGCAACCAATTCACCCCACAGAGACAAAGATATTGAAATTCAGGTACAGTAAATAACACACAACAATTATATGATCATTAAAACAGATGCTAGGAACCACTTCAACACAGATTTAACATGTACAGTACCACAAAAATAAAAGCATTCGAACATATATGGGTTAGAGTAGCATATCTGAACTAAACTCGCGATAAAACAAAGTGAACAACCACGGTCCTCCCAACCATAGAACCGAGTAGCCAAGATCACTTGCACGGTTCACCCCCTAGCCTGACCATGAGTCCATGAGGGCAAACTTGGAAATCCCTCCTCCGCAATGTCCTTCGAATCGGTAGTCACCACTTTTCCTTACACCAATTTAGTGTTCATAACAACAAGGGAAAAAAATCAATAGTTTTCCTTTTCCAGCATACTTGGTAGCATCCTGCCTCCTCACATATTCTTATTTATCCATTTGCCTAGGTCTTCTTTCCCTCCTTTGGGAATTTTCGTAGCTATCTAAATCCCTGATTTTCAGGGGCTGCCAATGGCCATTTCACTGATTTTCCACTTGTAAAAATCAGCCTAGAGGTAGTTCCAACATGTTCCCCTCTCATGGAGTCATGGTCAGCTAAATTTACATGGTTGTCCCCTTTGCCCCCTGCAATCAATATAAAAATATTATGTTTTTCATACAAGTGTCATAGTCCAATATCTAGTTGGGAAAAATCAGATCTCTGCCCAACAGTCAAAATCATTTATTACAATTATAAAATTCGAAATTTTAAATTGCCATAAATGGAAAAAAATTTCCAATTTCGAATTTATTAATATTAGAAGAATCTCACAATTATTGTCACCCTTCAACATGGCACATATTTGAGTCATTGTATTAAATTTGGGATATATCTATCCTTAGCAGCTATAACATGATTATGAGTTCTCTATTCCTCTAATTGATTACTCTTCTAGTCACTATGGAGAGTGCTTCAATTCCTAATGTATTGTTTCACTATATCATTGGTCATTTTGAGTCAGTGTTTCCGAAGTACTCATTCTGTCAATATGTATATTCAAGGGAAGTTGAATCCAAATTCAAGCATTCTACAATCTTGTTAACCTTTCATATTGGTCATCCATGTTTCATTTGTACTTAGTGATTTTTCTCTTCACGAAATCTCTTGATTTTTTCTCATTTCAATTAATGGGAGATACATTAAGGCCCTCCTTCATCATATTTCTTCCTATCAATGCTAACACATTATCTCGGAAGTGGATATATAAACCAAACAATACCTTGGGACTTATAGACATTAGTGGTAAGTTTCCTTGGGATTCATGATTGTTCAACATCATGTTCTGTATTCACACTTGTTAGATTTTTCTAGGTACCTTGGGGTCCATTTTTGTTATTGGTGGGTCCCCACACATTTGTTAATGGTATTCATAAATGACTAGTAATAAGAGTACCCTGCTAAACATAATCCCATGTGCTCACATGATGTAGATTCATACAATCAATGGGGTTATACAGAATACCTTGGGTTTATGGGAATTCTCCATCTATGCGACCTTTCTCAAGCTGCACAAGATTATATCACTACTGGAAAAGTAATTTTAAGACAACAATGGAACTATGATTTTTGGTATATTTCTTCCTTATGTATGTTGTGCCATAGATCTATTATATTGATAATACTAAGAGGGGGGTAAACCAATATCAAGTACAATTTATAAACTTTTTCAACTTATACTTCAACCAGATTATATATTCAATTATATCCAATGAGAAATGAATAGTAGTATAAAAGTTACACCAATACACCACAATACACCATGCACAATATATGAGAAATAACCAATAGTTATTGTTCAAGGGAAGTAACGAATTCCAAAGGTAGCTACAACTTCCAAATATATAGGGAGGGATAAACCTACAAAAGAAAGATACAATACTCCAATATTAGGAGAGGGTTGACCTATCCATCCTTTCCCCTTCCTTCCACCCAAGAATATATGAGAGATAATAAAACTTTACATTAAATTATCACCATCAACCAACCATCACATAGAACCTAATAATTCTTCTTGAGACTTCTTCAACCTCTGTAGTTCTTCACTTCTTAGAATACTTTTATCATGAAGATAACACAACTCAATGTATTCTCTAGAAATCCCCCAAGTTTCACTCCTTGAATCCTCCCAGAAAAGGAGTTATAGAGAAAATTGTAGAGCTTATTCGATTATGGTTTATTCAGGAGAGCGAACTTGTACAGCATGCCCCCCGCTCAATATTTAACATAATATTCTGAAATCTGTACACAAGAAAGTACAACCCATAAGATTTCCAATGCAATTGGTCTCACTTCATTTGGATTATCTATGAAGACAGTATGACTATTTTACTTGGAAAAGTTGTTTATCACTAGCTTCAGGACTAGTAAAAAACCCTATCTTCCATAGAGTGTATCTCCAAAATTATAGGGAACAAAGAAATGAAATTTTTACCACAGGTACCTAGATATGTCTTCTCAATAGCATACAAATTTCACCATATGAATCATTCTAGAAACAAATTTATAGATAAAATGGTAAGATGACCTGTAAATAACATACCTTAGAGAACATCACCAAAAGACTTCATCCTCCCTTGAAATTCGACCTTCTTTACTTTAGATTTCCTCTGAAATTCAAATTATATCTCCTTGTTCATTAAAAAAACTTTTTTTATTGAAAAATGAATATATAATGATATGTATTTATACCCTTTATGTCATTTCCTTTTAACATTAGGGTTGACATGTATTTTATGCTTCAATTCACATTGTCATCTTCAAAAATTCATTTCTCCTCAATCGTGAGGATCCACATGACGCCCCACATACAACTGGAAGATGCCTAACTTATACTATACATCCATGGGTGTTGTACCTGCATGTGTAATTTCCTTCATCTCTGTCTATTTCAATCAATTGTTGGTTCCAAAAGCCAATGGGTAGGGTTGACATCAATGACTACAACCAATGACTAGGGTTGACATCAATGACAACAAGCAATCTTCCAACAATCTCCCCCTTTGTCATTGATGGAAACACTCATGTGCCCCTGTCATCATGATACCAATTTATGTTCCCCATTGAGATCAATGGAAAAGGGTGGTGTTTCTCCCCCTAAGTTTAATGGAATAAGGTGACCTTCTTCTTTAGGGTTGCTCCCCCTGAACATGTGGTACTCAATAATACTTCATCCTCATTTTGGGTCTTTGGGACCTTTTATTCCTTGGAATCCTTTTTTGTGGCTTTTTTCTTCTCTCTCTTCTTCATGTCTAGGATGTATATGTTGTTCGGTCTTCTTGTTGCAGTTGCAACCAATCTTCCTGAGTTCTTTTCTCTAATTTTACATTTTCGGGAGTCAAATGTAAGAGTGTATCCTTGATCACACATTTTGCTGACAATGAGGAGATTATGCTTCACATCTTCAAGAAATAGGAATTTTCACGCTTTTACATTTTCACTTCCAAGCTTTACAATTCCTTTTCCAAGTATTTTGGTAGATGGGTCATCTCCAAATGTGACATTTCCACCCTTTTTCTTCAAGCTGACAAATTTTCTTTGATATCCGGTCATATGAGATGAGAACCCACTATCTATGAACCATTCATCTTATTCCTTGCATTATTTACCGACCAATTCTATTCAACAATTTTCATTGTGTGGAATTTCTTTCCTTTCCCATGTTGTAGTTGGTATAGGGACATTTGACATAGGATTATCTTCTTTCATCTCTCTGCAATTTCGTTCTTTATGACTAAGATTATTGCACTTCTAGAATACAATATTTTGATCCATTAATAGGTCAAATGGATTATAATTTTTGTTGACAAGTCTGTGAACATTTCCATATCTACTATTTGCACCATTCATGTATATTATGTAGTTATTCTTTTCATTGATTCTACAATTGATTTCCTTGTGTCCAAAATTTTCCCAAGTATAACAATGTCCAAGAAAGAAATTTTGATACTTGGGAGTAAGTCATCTTTGTTGTGTTGTAGTCCATCTGGGTTCACGATCTATTCTTTTGTAGTTTTCTTCATTATGATTGCCTTCATACCTGATGGGGAGGATATTCTTGATGTCTCATTCCTTCTGAATTCTAGTCTTCTGTCTTGTTGTTCAACTTGCTCTCGAGTGTTGGTTTCATCCTTTTCATCTTCCTTCTATTGTTTTGTTGTATTCAAATTGTCATTGTATCATATTCTTGTCTTTTCATTTGGATATCTTTGACTGCTAAGGATCTCATCTATTTTTTTAGTGTTTTTTTCGAGCTTCTTCAAATTTTCTAATGTCAATAGTAGCTCCCCTTTTGTGTGATCCAATTTTTCTTTCAATTTCTCATAATCTTGTAATTGTTCCTTCAAGCTACCAATGGTCTTTTCAAACCTGTAATTCTCTTCTTCACAACTACTCAATTCACTTTTTAGTATTATGTTTGTGTTTCTAAGCTTATTATTTTCATTTTCAACATGCTTCAACTTCTCAAGATTCTCATCTTCTTGCTCACTCTTTGCGTTGTCTTTGTATCTCCAAAAGAAATCAAGGTTGGTTTCTTCATCTGAATCTTCTTTAGAAAAGATTCTTCTTCGTTATAACTCTTCTGATCATCATCTTGGGTTTCTTGGATTATGAAGAGGACTTATCCTCGATTGTTATCTTCTTCATCACTATCATCTGAGGAGATGTCATCATCCTTAGAGTAGAAGTTCTTTTTATTGTTGAGACTTCACTTTTTATAGTAGCATTTTTCAACAATATGTCCTATTCTACCATAGTTGAATCATTTGAGAGGATAATTACCTTTGTATCTTCCAGTTTCCTTCTAGAACCTTCTTATGAAATTTGTTATTTCTTCATCAAGGTCGTTATCCTTGTCTTTTTTATTCTTTATGGATTTAAAGTATTCTTCATTGTTTAGTGGCCCACTTTCTGTACCTGTTCTCATTTCATATGCTATAAGAGAACCATGTAATTCATCCATTGTCATTTTGGTCAAGTCCCTAGCTTCTTCAATGATAAAGACCTTAGCATCATACTTCAAGAGAAGTGATCTCAACACTTTTTTTACAACCAAGGATTTATTGAGCTCTTCACCTAATTCTCTGATAGCATTAACAAATTCATTAACTCTAAGAAAATAGGTTGCAATATCTTCCTTTTCATCCATCTTCAAATTTTCAAATTTTTCTCTATGTCGTTGAAGTTTGACCTGCTTAACTTTTGGATCACCTTCATAGATACTCTTGATTTTGTCCCATACCTCTTTAGCAGTGTTGCATCCCATCACTTTTTTGGCAATGGCTGGTGCCAATCCTCCTAGAATAACATGTCTGTATTTTAAATTACAACTCATAAGCTTCTTCTCATTTGGATTGGTTGGAGAATTCTTTGGGATTACATAGCCATTTACAACTGAGTACAAAATGTCTACTCCTAAAGTTGTTAGGTAATTTTTCACTCTATCACTCTAGTATGCATAATTGCTTCCATCAAATCATTGAATCTCATTTGGAATGTGCCCATGGTCATCCATCTTTGCTCAGGATTTTCCTTCCAGTGGTTAAATTGTTTTGAAGGCAACCAACTCTGATACCAATTGATTATACTGAGAGGGGGGTGAATCTGTATCAAGTACAATTTGAAATATTTTTCAACTTATACTTAAACTATAATATATATATCCAATGAGAAATGAACAATAGTAGAAGAATTACATCAATAAAACATAATACACCATGCACAATATATGATAAATAAGCAATAGTTATTGTTCAAGGGAAGTAATGAATTCCAAACGTAGCTACAACTTCCAAATATAAAGGGAGGGATAAACCTCCAAAAGGAAGATACAATCCCCCAATATCAAGAGAGGGTTGACCTCTCCATCCTCTCCCCTTACTTCTACCCAAGAATATATGAGAGATAATAAAATTTTACATTTAATTATGACCATCAACCAACCATCGCATAGAAACTGATAATACTTCCTAATACTGCTTCAACTTTTGCAATTCTTCACTTCTTATAATACTCCGATCCTTTAGATAATATAACTCAATGTATTCTTTGAAACTCCTCGAAGTTTCACTCCTTGAATCCTCCCAAAAAAGGAGTTATAGAGAAAATGGTAGACCTTATTCATTTCTGGTTTATTCAGGAGAGAGAACTTGTACAACATGCCCCACACTCAATATTTAACATAAGATTCTGAAATTCATACAAAAGGAAACTACAACATGTACTATTTCCAATGCAATTGGTCTCACTTCATTTGGATTCTCTATGAATACATTATGACTATTTTACCGGGAAAACTTGTTTATGATTAGCTTCATGACTAGTAAAAAACCTATCTTCCACAGAGTGTATCTCAAAAAGTATAGAGAATAAAGAGATGAAATTTTTATCACATGTACCTAGATATATCTTCTCAATAGCATAAAAATTTCACCATCTAAATCGTTCTAGAAATTTTTTTACAGCAGAAATGGTAAGATGACCTGTAAATAACATACCTTAGAGCACATCACCAAAATACTTCATCCTCCCTCGAAATTCAGCCTTCTTTACTTCAGATTTCCTCTAAAATTTGAATTACATATCCTTGTTCATTAAAAAACTTGTGTGTATTGAAAAATGAATGTATAATGAGATGTGTTTATACCTTTTATGTCACTTCATTTTAACATTAGGGCTGACATGTAGTTTCTCCTTCAATTCACATTGTCATCTTCAAAAATTCATTTCTCCTCAATCGTGAGGATCCAGGTGACGTGCCACATACCACCGGAAGTGTCATGACTTATATTATCCATCCATGGGTGTTGTACCTGAATG
>JZKD02S2340523.1:378728-390798 GCA_000966675.3 Picea glauca
TTCTTTCAGGATGAAGTTTCCAACAATGGTCTTCATCATGGACATCTTTTGAACAATGTTTGCATGTGAATTTTTCTCCTTCTTTCTTAACAACAACATTCTTTTTTCCATTGCCATTGAACTTCTTCTTTCCTTTATCTCCATGGCTGAAAGACTTCTTGTTACCCTCATGAGTGTCATTCCTTCCTCTTGGTTCCAAATGAGTGTCCTGAACACAAACTTCATCTAGATTTGAAGGATTAAACATGAGTTTAGTATGTCTGAAATAACTATGTAAAGCTCCAATGTATTTGAGTAAAGTTTCTTGAGAATACAAATCTACTCCCAAAACCAAAGCTCTTCTCCTAAATTCTTGAGTAAATGTTTGTACATTCTGTCCTTTAGCTTGTCTAAAATTTTGCCAATCCATAGTAGCCTTTTGCTTATATGACAATGGGTAAAATTGTCTTTTAATTGCAACAATAAAATCATTCCAAGAGGTTAAAATTTTACCATGCTTTTTCATGTCCTCCCGAGTCTTGGATTCCTACCAAATGAGTGCTGCACTATCCAATCTTAAAGAAGCAAGATGAATTTTGGTTTCATCATCTTGAATTTTTTGTATCCTACAATATACCTCAATCTGACGTATCCAATTATCTAATTTCTCAGCATGAACTTCTCCATTGTATATTGGCAATTCGAATTTAATATCAAGCTTTAATGAAGGAATTTGTGAAGGAGTTTTACCATGTCCCTTTGGAGAATTCAAAAGAGGTCTTGAACTGGTAGAAGAAGAAAAAGAAGAAGATGATGGAGGAGAGGGTGGTGGAGAGGCACCATTCCCTCCATTTCCATTTCAAGTTTTATCACCACTGTCTCCCTTATGCTTTGAAGGGTTGGAGCCTTCACCTTGCAACCTTGTATTCCTTTCTATCAAGATCTTCATCATCTCTCTCATTTCCATGACAACTTTTCTGAGATCTTCATCTTCTGCTGGAACATGTTCATGACTCTCTTCATGAGCCATACTTGGTGAATGACTCCTTGAAACTTGCGGAATATGCTTCCTCCTTGAAGGATGAGAACTTGGCTCTACAAGTTGACCCTCTCCTCTTGTGAGTTTCAACCTTGGGAGCATCAGAAAACAAAACACTTGCAAATAATCAAGTCTTCAAAAACCTATGCTCTGATACCAACTTGATCTAAAAATGAAGAAGACTTGTATTTCTTGAAAATATTTGCAAGTTAAATTTTATGTGTCAAAATGCAAATGGCTCAACTTTGCAAACACATCTTTAATAGGATTTACTCATTCAAGATGAATATAAACAAAAACATAATCAATGAACAAAAAACACATAACACAGCAAATGATAAAGGAGTTCACCCCTCTCTTGGGCTACATCTCCTGGTCCAGATTCTAATGGATCATTTGTATTATTTGTTCAAAGTGCTAAAAAATGTGCTTTACAATGCTCAAAATGACCAATAGATTGCTCCAATGGCTTCAGAACATCCAAAAACCCCTATTTGGGCTTTTTCGGCACCTCGTTTGGCCAAAAAATGAAGAAGATATGCTTCCTTGAAGTCTCCCCTTCAAGCTTGTTGTCTCTGCATCTACGAAATGCACCTCTTCTGGCTCAACCTAGCCCACATGCAATTTAAAGCGCGAAAACCAGGAACTGAGCGCAACTGCACAACCGGTCCAAACTATCGAACCGTTTACGCGCTGGCCCTAATTACCAAGGCCCGTGGGCACATGGCAGTCATATGACCACGCGCCAACACAACAGGGCTAATGTTTAAACAACCGTCAGAACCGTATGTCAAACCCGCATGCATTGTTATAGTGGTCACATGGTATGCCAAACTGCACACATATAACAAATGGTTATAATATATGGTTATGGTGGTAACCACCGTAGCGCTGGTCGCATACAATACAACACATGACCATGGGTCGGGGCTTAGCCCCGGCCTGGCCCACGCCCAAATGCACATTATAACAATGTTAAATATAATATTTGGAACACATATAACAAGGAACATGTGTGGGTGCGCCGGTTGGGCGACCTTTCCCAAAGCTTTACCCTGCCCACGGAGGTCACAGGGTCAACTCCTGCTGAGTGCAAAGATTTTAACCAACAAGCAAGTGACACGTGGCATCCTTTGATTGGGCCACGTGTCACATTGCCATTTGCTGCCAATAAAACATGTCATATGCCAACTACCCAATAACGGTTTGCCATGTCAGCATACATCCTACCACGTCATTCGTACGGTCTACCACCGCTTCGTCCATACAGACAGTATGGATTGTATAGCCAACATCCTTTTTTTTTCCTGTTTGCCATTTTGAACAGAACTTGATATCTCTCGCTCCCAACATCCGTTTGAACCCAAATGAGTTGTGTTGGGTTCGCAACGATGAGTTCTACACTCTCGTCCTATTTGAAGTGATTCCGAGCACTTTGAATTTTTGAGCAAAATTTGATCCCTTGATCAAAACTGCTGCCACTTAATGGGATCTATGTTCAGAATGTCCCCCTATGCATTCCATGTACTCTCTATTGGTGTTATGCCTTCCCACTAGACCAAATATCGATTGTATTGTGTAATGTTCTTGACTTGGCTAGTCTAGGAAACGTTGATAATGTGTGTGTAGGATCAAAGGTTTACAGCATATAAATGATCATACAAATAATAAACACGACAAAGGACTAAAAATTTTGTATTATGATATCTCTATGGATTACAAAATGGCCGAATGTGGTTGAATAACTAACAATACTCGACTAGATCAACATACAAAGGATCTTAGCCGAAATATAAATAAGCAACTGTAGCTGAATAAAATAACAACACTCGGTTAGATCAAAAGACAAAAGGATCTTAGCCGGAATACAAATAGGCAACTAAAATATAATACTTGGAATATGGGAGCACTACGGAATCAATGAAGAATGATGGAAGACCTGGATGATCTTCCCAGTGACAAGTGTGTGTCTTTCAACACTGAAATCAACCAACTGGTGTCTTCCTCCTGGAATACACTGAACTATCTCTCTTGATATGCACCTCTTCTCCTCAATGACAAGTCATAATCTGCATAATGATGAATTAGGTCGATGAACCTTCCTTTATAGCTTTCCAAAACCCTAAATCATGTTGAAACCCTAATTCACTGTTAATTTCCAAAACCCTAAATCATGTTGAAACCCTAATTTGTTGTTGACTTCCAAAACCCTAAATCACTGCTGAAACCCTAATTCACTATTGACTTCTATTTTTATCTCATAATGAATTAAAAGTTCTTTTAACCCTTTTTAGTTCAATGTCACTTTCCGAATATAACACCTGTGACTGGAGTGACCTCTAGTAACCCTGTTTACCCCTCTTTGGCCCTGGCTATAGTCTAATGGGGCGGTTTAGACCATTAAGCCTCCTCTTCTAGAGCTCCTATTTGGAAAGGGACATTACAGTCCTCCCTTCCTGAAATTGCTTGTCCTCAAGCAATACTAGTCCAAGGTGTTGCAACACCTCCTCGCTCTCCCAAGTAGCGTCCTCTACTGGAAGCCCTCTCCATCTGATCAAACACTCTCTGATGAACCTGCTCCTTAGTTTCTGCTCTCGGAACTCCAAAACCTCCTCCAGAACTAAGTCCAACTATCCCTCCGCATCCAACAGGGGAAGCTCCTCTGATGTGTTAATGAATTGTCCCACTGCCTTTTTGAGGCAAGACACGTGGAAGACATTATGAATCTTGCTCCCCTCTGGAAGCTCTAGATCGTAAGAAACCTCGCCTACTCAGCGCATGATCCTGTAAGGACCATAAAATATGGGCTTGAACTTCTTGGCCCCACTCTTCTTCAAATATGACTGTCTGTAGGGTTGGAGTTTCAAGAAAACCAAATCTCCAACCTCAAAGTTGCGCTCTATCCTGTGCCTGTCCGCACTTATCTTTTGTTGGTTTTGCACTGTCTGCAGGTTCTCTTTCAACAACTTGAGAATATCCTGACTCTATATGATCCAATCCTTGGCCTTGGGAGCTCTGTTCTCCCCAAAGAGAAAGTCTACCAAAGTGGGATCATCATATCTGTACAATGCTCGGAAGGGTGTCATAGCAATGGACATGTCGAAGGTGGTGTTGTAGCAATGTTCTCCTAAATGTAACCACTTTACCCACGTTCTCTATTGTCCTCCTACATAGTTCCTCAAATACCCTTTAACACACTTGTTGAAAATCTTGGTCTGCCCATTTGCCTGAGGGTGATAGATAGTACTAGGTGTCAACTCTATCCCCACCAACTGAAACAACTCTCTCCAAAATGTCCCTATGAACCGACTGTCCCTATCATTGACGATGTTCTTCAGCAACCCATGAAGTCTGAAGACCTCCCTGAAGAAAACCTCGGGTACCTGAACTGCGTTGTACTCTGTCGGTATGGCATAGAAGTGAGAAAAATTGGTCAATATATCGACCACTACATAGATACAGTCCTTACCCTGGACCTTGGGTAGACTGGTGATGAAGTCCATAGATATACTCTCCCATTTCTACTCTGGAATGGGGAGTGGCTGAAGTAGCCCTGCTTGAAGAGCATGCTCTGACTTGTTCTGTTGGCAAGTCACACACTCACTGACATGTTTCATAACATCTTGTTTGAGGCCCTTCTATGAGAACCTTTGTTTAATCTATCTGTAGGTTTTGAAAAACCCCTGATGGCCTGCTAGAGGTGAATCATGAATTGCAGTGAGAATTTTCTTCTTAAGCCCTGAATCTGGCACCAAGTAGACTCTATCCTTGTAAAATATGACATCATCAATGACCCTATACCGGTCATCCTATATTTGCCCATCCATCACCTCACAAGCAAACTTGTTCTTGGAATATTCCACTAACAAGTGGGATTTCCAACCTGTTGAAATCTCCATCAAAGAACATGAAGTAGGTATCCTCGATAGGGCATCGGCCACAATTTTCTTCTTCCCCTTGACATACTCTATGTCAAAGTTGAATGCCTGTACCTCTGTCACCCATTTCTTTTGGCGCTCACTGAGGTCCTTCTCAACGAAATACTTCAAACTATTGTGATCGGTCTTGACCACGAATTTGTTTCCCATCAAATATTGTCTAAACTTGGTCAAGGCATGCATGATTGTCAACATTTCCTTGTCATAAATGGAGTACAACCTATCAGGTTGAATAAGCTTCCGGCTCTCGAATATAATGGGGTGTCCTCCCTGCATCAAAACTGCACTGATCCCTTCGTCAGATGCATCACACTCTAGTACAAATGGCAAGGTGAAGTCCAGTAATGCCAACACTGGACAAGTGCCCATGACTTCCTTGATGTGATCAAAGGCTTCCTGTGATTTATCGGTCCATATAAAGGTCCCATTCTTGGTAATATCTGTCAGTGGTGCTCCAAGATGAGAAAAACCCCGGACAAACCACCTATAATAGATGCAAAGCCCGAAGAATCTCCTCAATTCTGTCACGTTCTTGGGCATTGGCCAATCCAGAATGACCCTGATCTTCTCTTGGTGCACCTGTACCCCCTTTGCACTGATGATGTGGCCTAAGTAAAGAATCTATGTCATACCAAACTTTCACTTGGACTCTTTGGCATATAATGACTGTGCCTCCATGATGCTCAATACCTCATCCACATGCCTCATATGCTCTTGCCATGACCAGCTATAGATCAATATGTCATCGAAGAAAACCAAGACTGATTTCCTTAACTGATCCCTGAATATATGGGTCATGCCAGAATGGAATGTAACAGTTGCATTGGTTAGCCCAAATGACATAACCAGGAACTCGAAGTGTCCAAAATTACATCAAAATGTCATCTTCTCTATGTCCTACTCTCAGATGTTGATCTGATGATATCCAGAGCGTAGATCAAATTTTGAGAAGAAACCTGCCCCATGCAGTTCATCCATCAACTCATCAACTCGTGGGATAGGGTATCGGTTCTTGATGGTTTTCTTGTTCAAGGATCGGTAATCAATGCACATCCTCATGGTGCCATCCTTCTTCAGAACTAAGACAACTGAAGAAGAAAATGGGCTACTACTCGGTATGATGTGTCCCATCGCCAACAATTCCTTGATTGCCTTCTCTATCTCATCCTTGAACCTCCTAGGATGATGATAGGGGGGGGTGATCATAGGTTTGGCCCCCTCCTCCAACTCAATGGTGTGCTCAAACCCCCTGTCAGGTGGTCTCCCTGCTGGAATTGCCTCAAAGACTTGTTTATGTCGTCCCAATAAATTATTGATCTCTGTATGGTATTGTTGTCGACCTTCTGAATCCTTCTGACTAGTGACAAGCATTCTGTGGCATATGCTACCTCCCCATGTCTAAATATCCTCTCCATCCTCTTGGATGAAAGTGTCCTGGGTGTTCCTGTCAACATACCTCTTAGAACAACCTTCTTCCCATCCTAATCTCTGAATCCCATTTCCAAGATTTGGTAGTTGGTAGTGATTTTTCCCAAGATATTCATCCACTGAACTCCTAACACCACATATGTGTCTAACAGGTCAACCATATAAAATGTGTCTCTCACTATGTAGTTGCCTAACTTCATATTTAAGTTTGGAACTCTGTCTAGACACTCCACTGTGTGGCCATCTGCTACCACAACATCAAACCCCTCAAACTCCTATGTCTGATGTGCCTGTCTCGATACTAGAGAAGTGTCGATGAAGTTGTGGGTGGCCCCACCATCTATTAGGGATATTGCCCATTACCCCTGAATAATCCCTCTGATACAGAGGGTATCATACCTAGGAACACCAGAAAGAGTCACTATGACTCCTCCCTTTGCTGGTTTCCTCCTGTTAGCCTGCTATGGCGGTTGTGAGACTACTGGAGGATGGGATCCTATCGATGTCAGTGGTCTACTGGGAATATGCCCCTCTGCTGGTGCTGACTCCTCCTCTGAACTAGTGGATCCATTGTCCTGCTCCTCCTCCTCACTATCCACGCTATCTGCTACTACCTCAATATAATGAATCTCTCCCTTGCCCATGCACCCATGGCCTGGGACCCAAGGATCTCTACAGTTGAAGCAAAGCTTCTTCCTCATAAAATCTTGCCTAGCCTCATCATCCAACTTCTCCTTGCCCTTCCATTCTCTATGGAATGGCTTCCTGTCTCGATCCCTCTGGGGCACAAATGGTTTGGAGAAAGCTTTAGTCTTTGGCACTGAGTCTGCCAGATCTCAAGTGTGAAGGATGGCATCTTGCAAAGTGGGAGGCATGTATGCCTTCACCCATCCTCTCAAAGGCTCTGTGAGTCCTTCTATGAACAGCATGATCAGCCTGGGCTCTAATATATCTGTCACTGCCATGGCTACCCACGGAAACTCTGTGATGAATGCCTCTACTGTGCCAGTTTGTCTCAACTGGGCTAGATCCCTGAAGTGTATCTCGGGATCCTTCCTATCAAACCTGTCCATGAGCCTATCTGTAAACTCCCTATAGGAGGTGATGCAACTGTGACCCAATGTCACTATTCCATGATACCACCAGTTGTGTTCCTCACCCTCCAAGTGTAAGGTCACGAAACTAATGGCCTCTGTCTCGGTCATCTGGTTGAGCTTGTAATACATGTCTAGCTTCTATACCCAATATCGGGTAGTGTATTTGGACGATCCTTCGAAAGAAGGGATGGTGAGCTTCCCAACTTTTTGGATGAAATCGAGGTTATGCCCCTGCTACTATTGTGGTCCTCTCCTCTGCGACTCTCTGGGGTGGTTCCTGAGTCTGAGTCCACAATACTCAACTAAGGTAATGTCTTCATGGAAGTCGTGACCCAATGCTGCGTACTCCCTCCTATACTCTACAATGTCATCAGCATAAGTTTGTGGCCTCTGTGCTATCGGTGGTGGTGATGCTAATGGGGGTGCCCTCTGGAAACTGGGAAATAAGGGTCTGGGAATCCCATTCGTAGAGGTGTATGTGCGAGAGGGTGACTGGGGTCTATTGCATACTCCCGAGTTCCCCTGTGCTGAATGCGGAACTGTTGTATCTGGGGTGCCTACTCTAGCCAATCTATCAACCACCTGTGCCAAGGACTGAGACATGGTCTGTCGACTAGCTAACATATCGTTGATAACCTGCATGAAAGTTGCCTCCGGATCTACGGGGGCCTTGCCACTACCCTCTGGTCACTCATATCTATCTCCTAGCATCCTCTCTGCCTCGTGCTTAGCCTCACGCTCTGCCCTTCTCTCTCCTTCTCTGTGTGCCTCTTCCTCTTCCTTCAAGCTAGGAGGAAAAGGGGGGAAATCAGGCTTTGCCTTCTTTCCTGATGCCTATTGTAAGTGACATATTCGTCACCTATGTGTTCACGACTCTCTGGGTTTTCTACTGCACTCATTGTCTTTAGTCACAGGCTGGCATGACTAAATCTCTGATACCACTGTAATGTTCCTGACTTGGCTACTCTAGGAAACACTGCTAATGTGTGTGTAGGATCAATGGTTTACAGCATATAAATGATCATACAAATAATAAACGTGACAAAGGACTGCAAAGTTTGTATTATGATATCTCTGTTGATTACAAAATGGTCGAATGTGGCTGAATAACTGACAATACTCGACTAGATCAACATACAAAGGATCTTAACCGGAATATAAATAAGCAACTACAGCTGAATAAAATAACAACACTCGGCTAGATCAAAAGACAAAAGGATCTTAGCCAGAATACAAATAAGCAACTAAAAGATAATACCCGAAATATGGGAGCACTGCAAAATCAATGAAGAATGATGGAAGACCTGGATGATCTTCCTGGTGACTAGGGTGTGTCTTTCAACACTAAAATCATCAAAGTGGTGTCTTCCTCCTGGAATACACTAAACTATCTCTCCTGAGATGTGCCTCTTCTCCTCAATCACAAGTCATAATCTGCATAATGATGAATTAGGTCGCTGACCCTTCCTTTATAGCTTTCCAAAACCCTAAATCATGCTGAAACCCTAATTCGCTATTGATTTCCAAAACCCTAAATCATGATGAAACCCTAATTCGTTGTTGACTTCCAAAACCCTAAATCACTATTGAAACCCTAATTCACTGTTGACTTCTATTTTTAGCTCATAATGACTTAAAAGCACTTTTAACCCTTTTTAACTCAATGTCACTTTCTAAATATAACACCTGTGACTGGAGTAACCTCTAGTAACCCTGTTTACCCCTCTTTGGCTCTGGCTATAGTCTAATGGGGTGGTTTAGACCATTAATCCTCCTCTTCTGGAGCTTCTATTTGGAAAGGGACATTACATATTGGCCTTGTCGAGTATGAAGGGTCTTCTTATCTAAAATATGCACAATTTTTCTTTTTTCTTGCTCAGAATGGCCTGTTTCCAATCCACCTCCACCCCATTGTCATTAGCTGGATCGTCTCCATGGAAGATATACAAATACGAAACATTAAACATAGGGGAAATATTGAAATAAAATTGTAAAATTGACCTTATAAGCATTGTTGTTAGTTTTCTTGAGAATCTTGCAAGGATCGATTTTCTTATACTTCAATTTGTATTAGGTCCCTCTAGGAAACCACTATTTCCATAAATAAACCATCAACAAATCATCTTCACTGTAACATCCCTCTCTTGCAAGCACATGTTATCGACTTATTCTTTGAAGACACTTGAGTGCAAATGATCTTGTTATAGTACATGGTTATTTCTTTATATTATGGATCTTTTTAGGATGATGTTGATGGTTGTGAATTATTTGATATATATGTTTTGACAGATGCTATTGACGAGATTTTCCCTGAGTGTGTAGGGCACTTGACATATTGTGGATGTCGATGGCACCAATAGACCTCTCTGGACTACAAATTGAGTTAGAGAGTGGATTTTGTTTTGTTTGAGTATTTCATTTTACATCTATATGCCAGCTGACTGATTTAGTATGATTATGTATATGGATCAGTGACAGTGTCATGTTAATGAATTTAGGCTGACGAATTCTTTCTAATATGATTGACATAAGGAGTAAAGGGGCCATGCACATAAACCATATATTGAGGGAGAGGTGTGGCATCATCCCTGTCACAGCTTACTAGCACTCACATCGTGATCTAAAAATTGAAGAAGACTTGAAAAACTTGAATAATTATTGCAAGTGAAATGTTATGTGTTTAAAGCAACATGATCAATTTTCAACACATAAATTAAGGATTACTTATGCAAAATACACATAGACAGCAGCATAAAGATTGAACATAAGCACATAAACACAACAATTTGATAAAGGAGTTCACCCCTCTTATGGGCTACATCTCCTGGTCCAGCTTCCAATGGTTTATTATTATTAATTTCTCAAAAGTTCTCAAAAACATGTCTTACAATGCTCAACCTGACAAACCAACTGCTCCAATGGCCTCCCAGCGTCCCAAAACCCCTGTCTGGGCTCTTTCGGCACCTAAAATGGTCGAAAAATGAGAAAGATATGCCTCCTTGAAGTCTCCTTCTCCAACTTGCTGTCTTTGGTTCTACAATTCGCACTCCTCTTGCACAAACCTGGCTCACATGCTCTTTAAGGTGGAAAAACCCAGTCCCATACGCAACCACACACCGGTACAAACCGTAGGATGGTTAAGGCACCTCCAACCCCTAACTGCCTATGCATATGGGCACATGGCGCATGGAACCATAGGCTGGGCGTAAAAATGGTTTAACCGTTTGAACCGTGCAAATGGTATAACTCCCGCGAAAATGTATAACCACACGTACACATTGTAATATGGTCAAACGCATATAATATAACCATGGGTTATCAAACCCGCGCTATTATACAACGGCATACATATGTGAATACAATGAAATATAAACATTGGTCTATATTCCACGCCATTCGTTGGTCCTTGCGACATAGTCACATATCGTTTCATATGACTATGGGCCGGGGCTAAGCCCCGCCCCGACCCCCGCCCTTTTGCATATTATAATGACTTTATAACAAATGTGTTGGGTTACATATTAAGTCACAAGCTATGGCGTATTGGTCGAACGGTTATAATAAGGTTTATATATGGGGGGAGGTCCCGGGGTCGAACCCCATGGACTCCCGTTTACATTTTATATATCAATATGAACCAAACAAATGGGGGACACGTGGCGCCCATGCATTGGGCCACGTGTCTCCTTATTATTCGCCATGAATCGGACACGTGTCAACATGCCACTCGTCCACATCAACCAATGAAAATGCACCATGTAACCCACCTACCACATCACCGTATGGATCGTACAGCCCTACCATGTCACCGTATGGACTGTATGGACAGGTACAGTCATCATCCCAAAAATTTTACCTGTTTGCCTTGGCGAACAGATCGCGATATATTCTCCATACGGACTCTGTTTGAGAAAGTAAATATACCGCAAAAATCAGGAAGACAAGACGGATGCAATGGCACTGTTTTCATCGCATTCCGATCACTTTGAAAATTGAGAAAAATTTGATCCCCTGATCACACCTGCCCATTGGGAAGCTTTTGGACCTCCAAAAGACTATCTCAGTCTATGTGAAGATGAGGGTATATTTCCCTCACCCTTCCAACCTCAATCAACTTGGCCTTGCTTGGATTTGTCCCTTTAAGACCAACTCACAAATACTCCACATTTCCTCTCTTCGAAGTTCGCATCCTCCTGTCAAGTATGGTGTCTTCCTGTAGTTCTGTTAGATACTCTGGAGAAAAATTATCTATGGAAGGAATCTGAACATGCTCTCCTTGATCATCAATCAACGGAGGCTCATACAACTTCAAATTCTGAACATTAACAACTACATACATCTGCATATATGGAGGCAAATCTAAACGAAAAGCATTATTACCAATCTTGCTGACAATTTTGAAGGGACCATATCGAATTGGTTTCAACTTTTTACCTTCTCCTTTAAGCCTCTCCTTGTTGATGTAAAGCCACAATTCATCACCAACTTCGAAACTGTGATCAACTCGATGCTTGTCATGTCTCGCTTTGTACTTGGCCTGACTCTTTTCCAACTCCTCTTGCACCACCTGATGTATCGACTGAATTTGT
>JZKD02S2340523.1:393803-406429 GCA_000966675.3 Picea glauca
TTCCTCCTCATCGGATAAGAACTTGGCTCCACAAGTTGACCTTCTCCTCGTGTGAGTTTCAACCTTGTGAGCATCAGAAACAAAACTTGCAAAACAATCAAGTCTTCAAAACCAGCGCTCTGATACCAACTTGATCTAAAAATTGAGGAAGACTTGAAAAACTTGAATAATTATTGCAAGTGAAATGTTATATGTTTAAAGCAACAGAATCAATTTGCAACACATAAATTAAGGATTACTTATGCAAAATACACATAGACAACAGCATAAATATTGAACATAAGCACATAAACACAACAATTTGATAAAGGAGTTCACCCCTCTTATGGGCTACATCTCCTGGTCCAGCTTCCAATGGTTTATTATTATTAATTTCTCAAAAGTGCTCAAAAACATGTCTTACAATGCTCAACCTGACAAACCGACTACTCCAATGGCTTCCCAACGTCTCAAAACCCTTGTCTGGGCTCTTTCGGCACCTGAAACGGTCGAAAAATGAGAAAGATATGCCTCCTTGAAGTCTCCTTCTCCAACTTGCTGTCTTTGGTTCTACAATTCGCACTCCTCTTGCACAAACCTGGCTCACACGCTCTTTTAAGCGGAAAAACCCAGTCCCGTATGCAACCGCGCACCGGTACAAACCGTAGGATGGTTAAGGTGCCTCCAACCCCTAACCGCCTAGGCATATGGGCACATGGTGCATGGAACCACAGGCTGGGCGTAAAAATGGTTTAACCGTTTGAACCGTGCAAACGGTATAACTCCCGCGCAAATGTATAACTGCACGTACACATTGTAATATGGTCAAACTCATATAATATAACCATGGGTTATCAAACCCGTGCTATTATACAACGGCATACATATGTGAATACAATGCAATATAAACATTGGTATATATTCCGCACCATTCGTTGGCCCTTGCGACATAGTCACATATCGTTTCATATGACTACGGGCTGGGGCTAAGCCCCGACCCGACCCCCGCCCTTTTGCATATTATAATGACTTTATAACAAATGCGTTGGGTTACATATTAAGTCACAAGCTATGGCGTATTGGTCGGACAGTTATAATAAGGTTTATATATGGGGGGAGGTCCAGGGGTCGAACCCTGTGGACTCCCGTTTACATTTTATATATCAATATGAACCAAACAAATGGGGGACACGTGGCGCCCATGCATTGGGCCACGTGTCTCTTTATTATTCGCCATGAATCGAACACGTGTCAACATGCCACTCGTCCACATCAACCAATGAAAATGTGCCACATCACCCACCTGCCGCGTCACTGTAAGGATGGTACGTCCTTGCCACGTCACCGTACAGACTGTACAGACAGGTACAGTGATCATCCCAAAAATTTTACCTGTTTGCCTTGGCGAACATATTGCGATATCTTCTCCATACGGACTCCGTTTGAGAAAGTAAATATACCACCGGAATCAGGAAGACGAGACGGACGCAATGGCACTATTTTCGTCGCATTTTGAGCACTTTGAAAATTGAGCAAAATTTGATCCCCTGATCACATCGTGGCTCGAATTGTAGGTTAATGATAACCTAGTTCAAGAAGTCCACGATGTTGTGAGGGTAGACTGAGATAGTCGCTCACGAAGATTCCAAGGGGCGCACAATAAGGAAGAGTCATGATTCCTTAGAATCCCTTTGTCTGTCACAAGGTCACCTGAATGGATTGTTGACTCTAAGGGTTGGACAATTACCAAAACCAGATAGAGGCGAGTGGCACCCTTGTAGCATGAACGTGCATATTGAAGGGCACGTTGCGTAAATAAGACACAAGTTAACAAATCTAGGTGGCATAGAAAACCTTGAAAAAATAATTATAAACCTTGAAAATCTGTAGACCTTGACGTATTTAAATAATTAAATAAAGAGCGAATTTATTATAAACCCCAATAAAAGTCTAAGCCTATTAAAATAAAAGTCTAAGCCTATTAAAAAAAATAAGCCTAAGTCTAAGTTTTTGTAAGGAGGCTAAACTAAATTATTAACTAAATTAAAAGAGAATAAGATAAATCAATTTAGAAATTAAGAAAAATGAAATAAATCTAAAGAATTAATACAATACACATATGTGCAAGAAAATACGAGAATGGAATTTAAGATAAGAAAGGAATAAAGCATGAGAGAACATGTGTACTCATAGAAAGGTTTCTAGAGTCTAGAAACCACTAGTCTAACTAGAAGAAGATTCATATTTTAACTCTAACTCAGTCATAAATAAGAATTGGAATTAAAAAGACAACTAGGAGCCATTTAAGGAGCACATTTAGGAAAGGTGACAGAAATTGACTTTTAATTAAAATACAATATGTAATTACGTGTGCAACTTGGGGAGAGGGTGAGAAGTGTAAGGGGGGAATAATCATAATTTATTGAATTAAAGAGAAAATTGATTGTGTAGGTGGAGATGTGTTAGTAAGGAATTTCCTATAAAGCAAATGGTTTAGATGGGAAAGGGATCACTAGTTATTGGTACGGTTATGCTCTTAAATTATTGATTGGCTTTACTTGTGAGAGTTGGGATACCAAGTTTGAAATAGAGTGGTGGCTTTACCTTGCGAGGAAAGCTTGGAACCAGATTATTTATAGTTTTCTGTGTGTGGCCAATTTGCTGCACGAAGGGCTAAGGGAGAAAAAGAGTACCTCTAACGTTGGCTGGAAGGTACCAATGAAGTCTCTGTGATTAACAAGTGGGAGGACATAAGAAATGCCATTTTCCGAAAGACATATTCAAGGTCCATCTTCGTTGGTTACTTTGTAAAATTTAAATTGTATAATAGAGATTTAGAATTTGTCTTGTATTGTGTTATATTTCTGATAGCGATTGAAAATATCCTTGACGAGTTTGAGTTCTAACAATGTTTTCATTTCATCGTTACCCATCATTATATTTCTAATTTTAGAATGATTGAGAGTTATGAGTTATTATCAATTTTGTGTATTATAAATATGTAGTAGGGTTGTTGTTTATTGGTATTACACCTGGTTATTATGCGTATGATTTTAATTATCGTCGATCGGTGTATTGCTAAACTGATGGCTCTGTGCATAAAGATTTGGGGTTATATTATTTATCCAGAAAAAGGAAAAGAAAACTGTGAGATATCATTTCCTTATAACCTACATGTATTACTATGTTAAACGATAAATACTGGCAATGCTAATACTGTGATAAATTCCTAATTTTGTTTTTAACTGCACTAGTAAATAAGGAAACTTCCGCCATTCCAGGAAAGTGAATTGTGAAATTAGTGAATGAATCAGATGTCAATTACAGCGCAAATTTTGAATCCACATATTCTGATTTTGGTGTTCACGTGATTCACCGTAGAAACGTTGAATTTTGGTAAAATCTTCATTCTGTACAGTCCTTGCAAGCAGATCTCATCTCGTATGTTCAACGACCTGTCATGGAACCCTCTTCGCTTTATTTTTCAAAGGAAACGATCCTCTGTAAAACCTCGAGGCCTTTCCAACTTGCCTTCCAAACTTACCTTCTACACCTAATAGAATTCGAACTCCACATTTTGCCTACCCAACGGTCAGATAACTGTTAATTATCAGATCCTTGCGCAACTTAAGGAATATTCATCGGCGTAGGCGGTGACAGGAGAAAACCCTGGGTGGATTAATCGAATCGTTCCTTTGTTATGTAACCACACTATTTTCACTATTTCAATGGTGCCCCGCTCTTACAAAACGGAAAACACAACAAACGTCTAGAGATTTCATTTCGCTGCTAGGTTGGATCTCTTCCACTCCGAACCTAAGGGTTACATGAGAAATTTTTAACAAAATTTGGGAGTCTGTCCTCGTAGGTATCTCCTTAAATCCTGGATTGAGCAAATAGGGGTGACTAAAAATTATGAGGTTGCACATGAAGCTCTTATTAATTAAATTCCTTCTAAACTTTCTAGTAGAGGTCATTTTATGAAATAAAATATTCTTAAGTTAATGATGGTGCTTGTTAGAGATAATTACATTTTTTGAGTTAAGGAAAAGGATCTCACGATCCCTAATGACCTGAATTTGTCTTTTTGGTTCGAAGATTCGATTGTACATTCAGATGATTGTTTAGAAGAGGATAACCTTCTCCTTAGTAGGGTCATGACTTACTCGATGTTCCTACCTTAATCCTAACTCATACTTACATTATTATTATTGAGGCAAGAAGAGTAGTAATAATACGTGAGATTATGATTCCTTGGGTGGGTTCAAGTCAAGGTTATATCCTTAGATAGATAAATAAAATGATGATTCATATAATATATATTATAAATGAATATGAGTGGTACATGTATATATAAGTATAATTAAATTTTACATAAAGGGTTGAGGATCTTGATAGCATCTTGACTCGAAGAAGGGTACTTGCATATAATTAATCATGTCATGTTTGGATTTAAGATTCGTTATATATGCATCTTAATAAATTGTGATTCATTCTACACTCCTTAGAGATCACGAATAAATCCATATATTTGTGAATTATACGAAACCTAGTAAAAGAGTATTTTATTACTTCCCTAGACAAAATGTGTTCGGGGCTTGTTCCGTCTAGTGCCCTCTTGTGTAGATAATTGACTCTGAATTTTATTTAAAATCAAATGTAGTAATATATGGATGTTAAGGATAGATTGAGTCCTTATATATGAATTAAGTGAGATGGGGCTTCCCTAGTTTCCCTTTAATGAAACTGTATTGACTTCGCTCTTCCTTCGTTCCTTAAACCATGGACATGCAAGTGGGCATATAAAGCCCTTATTATATTACTTTAATATGTCATGGTCTTATTAGCTCTTAAATTGGATATGGAAGATAATATATGAATTATCTCCTCTATTCTTATTTAGGGGTAAAATTTTTCTATAGTTACTATGCAATATAAGTGTAAGGCAGCATTGGATTCCTTCCATGTTGTTTTTTTATGATCGACTCTTTTTGTTCTTTAAGGAGGGACATGCAAGCAAGTGAATTCTCATTAATTTATATTTATAAATGATTTTTATTAGTTTTTTAAAATGGATACATAATCGAAAAATGATGTTAATTTAATGTATTGATCTTCTTATGGATTCTCATAATGAACATCAAATTTTAGCTTTCCTTGCATACTTCTAGAAGATATTCCTTAATATGAAGATGTATAGTTAAGCTACATGAGATTAAGATTGTATTTACGCTCTTGATTTATTATCTTTATGAACTATCCTCGCAATCATTTACACTCATTTTTTGCTTGAAGAGTGAAGGGTAGTAGAATATTTTGTTGCACCATGAATAAATGATGATTATGTGAGATCGATGATCTAGTTAAATGATATCTATGACTGGATTAATGGGATATAGATACCTCCTTGTTCGTCAGAACAATCGCCAGTACTGAAACTTTAAGTGGTCAAAATCAATTGGATGAATCCTGGACTTGAGGGTTGCTTATGTGTCTTGGAGGTCCTAACCATGCAGGATATGTTGGGAGGGTAGTTTCATTATGTTATCATATTGAGATATGGTTGATTGAATATTAATGATGTCACTTCAGTTGATTTTGATAACAATAAATGAGTAGTTATTAATTTATGTCGTGACGCACGCCACTAGTACTAATAATTGTTTCAATTTTATTTTTTACCTATTGTACATCGCAAAATGTTGACGTAACAATGGGTACATTACATATGGTATCAGAGCAGGTTCAACCCTACGAATTTGGATCATTAAGCCTTCGCCTATGTTAAACTTATGACTTAGACATTATCGCTAATTAAAATTTGAAATTTGTCCATGCAGGTAATCATGGTTAGAGGATGTCGTGTGTTAGAAAAATAGGATCATAGAGCAATAAAATAAAACAAATGCGGAAATAAAAACATAGAAGATACACAATACAATAGAGACATAGATATATTTGGTTCACCCAGTGTGGGCTACCTCCACCAGAAAAATTACCAGGTCATTTCTTTATTATTATCCAACAAGTGAAGTGATACAACCTACAACACACCCACTATAAATTCCTCTTATTTCTCTCACAGTATCCTCACTCAGAATACAATATTCACAATAATTCATAGCCGCAATATATTTCCCTCTTAAAAGAGTGTTACCTTCTAGGGATAAAAACCCTAACATAACTTCTACCGTCAAATATGCGACCTTATAATGAATGGTCCATATTTACAATGAAATTAAAATATACATTTAAAAATCATGTTTTCCTTCGGGGGATTCACCTCCGAGCCCTAATCAGGGGCCTTCTTTCCCTCGGACCCCCCAACTGGGGGGAAATCCCCTATAGACCTCACAGTAGGGGTAATCCCCCCTGCACTCCCCCGCGTGGAGGAGTGTACATTATTTTTCGGTGTAAAGTATTCATAGGGTATAAACATGACTAAAAACAAAGATCTATGAATCAGGAAGATAATCAGGCTCCACAACCAACAATCTCCCACTTGGAGACTGATCTCAACAACTCCATTTTTGTTGTATATGATGGACTATGATCCTTCTTGTACCTGACCAATTTATCATCTTCGTATTCATGCTTGAAGACCAATTGAAACTGAGAAGGAACTCAATTTCTATTTGGTTACTCCCTTTGTTAACATATCTGCAAGATTCTGGCTAGCGTGTATCTTTTCCAACTTCAAATGTCCATCTTCCAAGGATTATAGTATGAAATGGTACCTGAGTTGTATATTCTTAGTCTTTGAATGGAAGACTAAGTTCTTTGCAAGATGAATGACACTCTCACTGTCACAGTACAACCTGTTATTCTACTCCTTCTTTCCCAATTCCTCCATAATTAAATCATTTGTGTACTAGCCTCTGTAGTAGTGGCATACTCTACTTCTATTGTTGAAGGTGAAAATACATTTTTCATTTTTGAAATCTAACTTACTGATGTTCCACCTATAGTAAAAACATACACTATGGTGATCCTCCTGCTATCTTTATCACCTTCCATATTTGAATCAACATATCCATGTAGAACAGTGTTTGAACCTCCAAAACATAATGCATGAGTAGCAGTACCTCTCAAATACCTGAGAATCAAATTTACTGCCTCCCAATGTTCTTTACCTGGATTGTTCATATACCTACTCACAACTCTCGCTGCATGTGTAATATCTGGTCTTGTACAAACCATTGCATACATCAAGTTGCAAACTGTCGATGAATAAGGGACCCTCGACATGTATTCTATCTCCTCATGTGTCTTGGGACACGTTTCTTTAGTTAATTTGAAATGGCTAGCCAAAGATGTACTAACTAGTTTTTCATTCTGCATACTAAACCTCTCCAACACCTTCTCTATGTACTCACCCTCAGACAATGTCAATTTGGGATTTTTACTAGATCTTGTTATTCTCATACCAAGGATTTTCATTGCTACACCCAAATCCTTCATCGCAAATGAATTAGATAATTTCTTCTTGACCACATTTATATCCTGCATATTAGGCCCTCCAACAAGAATGTCATCTACATACAATAGAAATATAATATAGCTTCCATTTTCTGGCCTTTTAAAATAAACACACTGATCAGAATGACATCTAATATAACCTTGTTCTATCATAAACCTATCAAACTTCAAATATCACTTCCTTGGAGATTTCTTTAGGCCATACAAGCTCTTCTTCAACCTGCATATCAAATTATTCTTCCCTTTGATCTCATACCCCTGTGGTTGTTGTATATAAATCTCTTCCTCCAAATCCCCTTGGAGAAAAGTTGTTTTTACATCTAACTGTTCAATATGAAAATCTTCTACTGCCACAAGACTTAAAATAGTCCTAGTTGAAGTCATTTTAACAATGGGAGAAAATATTTCATCAAAATATATACCTTCCTTTTGTGAAAACCCCTTTACAACAATTCTAGCCTTGTACCACTTTTTTCCTCCATCTTCTTCCTTCAACTTGTAAACTCATTTATTATGCAATGCTCTTTTTCCTATAGGAAATTGAACCAAATCTCAAGTCTGGTTACTTACCATGGAATCCATTTTGTCTTTCATACCTTGCTCCCACTTCTTTTTGGTGTCTACCTGCATTACTTCTTCATATCATTCTGGTTCACCAGAATTAGTCAACAATAAATAATGCAATGAAGGAGAGTATCATTCAAGGGATCTATTTAACCTGGTAGATATTCTAACAACACTTGCAAGAGTTTGAGGTACCTGTTGATCCTATTGTTGTACATTTTTGTTTTGTGGTTCCTTTGGAATTTCTTTTTCAATGTTCTCATCAAGCAGTGTGTATTATGGTTTTTATTTTTCCTATTTATTTCCCTCCAACTGATCTTTGTGCATGGTATTCTCATTGAATATTACATCTCTACTCCTAATGATTTTTTTATTTTCGTAATCTCATAAGCGATAACCATAATCATTAAAATCGTATCCAATAAAGGTACATTTCTTGGATTTTGCCTCAAGCTTTGTTCTATTTTCTTTATCAATATGGACAAATGATTCACAATCAAAAGTCTTCAAAAAATAATAGTTTACCTTTTTACCTATCCATTCCTCCTCTGGAATTCCACCATCCAAAGAGCTTGAAGGTCCTCTATTTATTAAGTAAACAAAATTATCTACAACATCTACCCATAAGTATAAGGGAAAACCAACATGTAATCTCATACTCCTTGCACGCTCCATGATTGTCGTTCTCATCCTTTCTGAGACACCATTTTCTTGTGGTGTTCCTGGAACTGTCTTGTGTCTATGAATCCCATGGTATCAATAGTAATCATGAAACTACTTGATACAATATTCACCTCCATTTTCTAATATGAGACACTTCAACATTTCTCTTGTCTCATTCTCAACCAAAGCTTTCCATTTCTTAAAAGTATCAAAAACGTCATATTTTTGTCGAATACAATAAACCCAAGTTTTTCTAGTTGCATCATCAATAAAAGTAACATAATAATGAGAGCCACCAAGAGATGATACTTGATTTGGTCCCCATACATCTATATTCACAAGCTCTAACCTTTCACGGTTCTTTTCTTTTTCGACTCTAAGAAATCTGACTGTCTTAAGTTTTCCATAAACACAATGCTCACATAAATCCAAATCAATTTGTTTAAGATCTGGCAACAAATTTATTTTGTGAAGTATTTGCATCCCCTTCTCATTCATGTGTCCAAGACTATCATGCCACAGTGATGTATCCACTCCTATAGAATTTAAATAGATAGAAGAGTAAGTATTACCAATACATAAATACAATGTACCTACCTTCTCTCATTTTTCTATCATCAATGATCCTTTGCTGAACTTCCACACCTTATCTGTAAATATTGATATACAACCTTCACTTGCCAACTTCCCTATTGAAATTAGATTTTTCCTTAGATTTGGAACATGTCTTACCTCATTCAACAATCATTTTTTTCCATTCCTTTTCTTTATTTTTACCTTTCTCATTCCAACAATTTTGCACGGTGCATCATCACCTAAATGAACCTCTCTAAAATAACCTTGAACATAATCTAGAAAATGTTTCCTATGGGGTGTGGCATGAAATGAAGCCCCCAAATCTAGTGTGTGCTGACATGATGTAGTTGTCACAAGTGAGTCTACACTTGTGCCAAGGAGGATTGGTGATCTCACCAAAGGGAAATTTTGCGAGATGGTGAATCTAGCCAAGGAGAAATAAGCAAAGAAGATAGCACATGTAGAGTGAATTTTTCATACAATATGGGGTTTGGAGTGAAACAAATCATATATATATGCAGGTCACGAGTGTGATAAATCATGAATATACACGGGTCACAAGTGTGACAAATCATCTATATAGGAAGGTCATAGGTGTTATGAATCACATATATATGCAGGTCACATGCGGGGTGCATCACATATATACATAGCCAGGAAGAAGGTGGAATACATATATATGTGGGTTGCAAGAGGATGAATCACATATCTAATTTTTTGGGAAGGTACAAATTCATACAAGATGATATGTGATGTTAGTAGGCCCTACAACTGGTCTACAATAGAGTCATGGGAAGAGGAGATTTCTAGGATCTTTGATAAGGTTTGGTTTTCTAATTTGTATGGTTATTGGAGAACAAGGTTGTTCTCAATTTTGGTGAATTTGAAGGACAAGGTTGTCCTCATATTTCGGTGATATTTTATTGGCTGGGAGGGATAGTTTTTCCCTAAGGATTTCTAACTTTAAAAATTTTACAGAACTAAAATTTGTGTCTCATGTGTCTCATGTGTATCGATAATTCATCTTTGATCTTTGTGTTTTTGTTGCATATGTTTACAATCAATAATTTTCAATGTAAAATTGTTTAGTGGTAACAACTGGGATTTTATTGTTAGATCATTAGGAAGCAATTTTCATATCTAAAAATTGGTCACATAGAGTTGCATGTGAAAATTTATACGAATAGCCACAACTAGGGCCTTTCAGTCATGGTTTTAGGGTGGTTAACCAACAACCATGCCAAGCTGGTCTTGGTGGGGTTCACCATCTCCCAAAAATCCATCCAAATTAATAATGAAAGAAACTAAATGAAAAAGAATTAGATGAGGGATAACCTGATCCTTACATTGGAATTTCATTTATGGAATCTCTCACAATAAGAACCATAATTTTTTAAGTCTAAAATATTTTTACCATAGGTAAATATTTGGAGAATATAAATGGTAATATGATCCCTATTTGTCCACAAATAAATGATTTTTGCAAGGTCTAAAATGTCCATTTGTATTCCTACATTGAAATGAATCCTCTCATTACTTCTTATTTATACTTTGGTATTGTTTTTATGAGATTTATTCTATGTTATTTAACTTGGGGACTAGTGTTTCTTGATGATTTTTACAAGAATGATCAATGACATTGTTGGTACTTTATATATTAGTCATCACTGAACTATGAGGTGTGTGTTTCAAACTAGCATATAGAAATATGTTTTTCCCTATAATCTAATCTTTCATTATTCACCATCACTCCTACCAACATAATTCCTTAGGTTCGACCCAACCAATTCTTGACATTATCCCTTCTCTTATTTCACATCGTAACTTGTGTGGTAGTGGCTATAGTTCATGGGACGCCCTACTTAACAATATGTGTGCCATTTGGGACCCATGATGTGATTATTTTAAGGCCTAGGAACACATATTTATTCCCTCCACGACTAAAATGTTGAGACCTCATTCTTCTCTCTTAATTTTTTTTCTGACCATATCATGAAAGGGTTCCCATCATTTTTTTGTTTATTTACGATTCCATATACTTATAGATGATTGTATCCTAGTGAATGTTGTTATGTTATTGTTTGATTTATCCTTCCTACCACCATTGCAACCACTCTTGATAGCTTTCTATTTTCATCGATCTACCTTTATTTTGCGACCTTTACCCTTGGAGAAACTGCTATGAGTGGATAATAGTTTCCAAACAATTTTTTTGTGTTTATTTTGTATATTTATATTCCATGAACTTGAACATAGTGACATGTCATTGAGCCACTCATTTTCTCCATTGCAGCATACTTTATCGCTTTTTCTAGCTCATAAAAACACAAAAAGACACACGAACAAATGAAAAATAAATAAGTGGGGTGGGGGGGCATAGAGAATCTCAATATTTATTAAACTTAGTGGAAACTGACATTTGTTTTCATCCTTCAACATGGAACCTATTTGATTCATTGCCTTAGATTTGGGATATATCTTTCCTTATAAGTTATAGCATGATTATGAGTTCTCTATTCCTCTAATTGATTACTATTTTATTCACTATGGAGAGTGCTTCAATGCCTCATGCATTGTTGCACTATATCATTGATAGTTTTGACTCAATGTTTCCTAAGTCCTCATTTTGTTGCTCTATATGTTTAAGGGAAGTTGAATCCAAATTCAACCATTTTGCAATCATGTTAACCTTTTATATCAACCATCCCTGTGTCATTTTTACTTAGTGATTTTTCTCTTCACATAATCTCTTTATTTTTTCTTGTGTCAATTAATGGGAGATACAATAAGGCCCTCATTCAATGAATCTCTTCCTATTGACACTAGCACAATATCTGGGAAGTGGATGTAGAAACCAAACAATACCTTGGGACTTATAGACAATAGTGGCAAGTTTCCTCGTGATTGATGATTGTTCGACATCATATCCTTTATTCACACTTTCTAGATTCTCCTAGGTACCTTGGGGTCCATTTTTGTTATCGGTGGGTCCCCTCACATATGTTAATGGTATTCATAAATGACTAGTAATAAGAGTACCATGATCAACATCATCTCATCTAGTCACATTATGTAGATTTACACAATCAATCGGGTTGGACTGAAGACCTTGGATTTATGGGAATTCTCCATCTATGCGACCAAGAAGCATACAATTATATCACTACTGGATAAGTACTTTGAAGGCCATAATGGAACTATCATTTGTGTTATATGTATTCTTTATGTATACTCTGACATAGATCTATTATATGGCAAGGATCCATCTTGTGATTTTTCATGGCCATGGTCTTACATATCATTTCATAGATCCACCATTGTATTGTGTTGGTGGCCATGATTTTTCATACATCTGAGGCATGGAT
>JZKD02S2340523.1:406503-421330 GCA_000966675.3 Picea glauca
TAAGGGGAATTTGTTGGAATTGTATTTTCCACTCTATACCTTGAAAATAAGCCAACGATATATTAAATATGAAATTATAACTTTTGTTCAAGATTTTTCTTGTAAAATACAAAAAAAGAGAATGGTCTCACTTTTCTATAGAAAAAGAGCAACCAACCACAACTTCCTCAATCTTAACTTGTGGTCAGTCATCAATTTCCCATTAAATCTTCTAGAACTTGAAAGTTACAAGGAGATTAACAAGATATAGGCTTTCCATGATGCATTATTGAGCATGGAAATTGTGCATGACCTATTATTTGCTAGTTTACATGCATAAACCTTTCTCCAAAGTCCTCTAAATTCCTAGAAGAAGAGGCTAGATCTAGGGGATGGGAATGAATGAAGAATCTAAACGTCCTCACAATATTGAAACAAAGTAAGATTTTTTGGTCATTATCTTGTTGTTGTTGGGAATCAATACAGTTGAGGTGATCAGCCTAGGTGAGAGAATATCTTGTCTTCTTTTCATGATAAAGTGAATAACTTCATTTATTCCAATAAAGCGAGTGTGGCTAGTGTAGAGTTCAAGGACTTAGAGTAAGGAATACAACAATCATGACTCAAGGTCATAATTCCACTTATTGTAATCTACTTTGTTTAATATAGATATATGGTTTTTCCACCTCCAAACTCTCTTTTAATCATTGTTTTCATATCTTTGATCAGATTTTGGTAGATTCTAGTAGAACTTGAGATATCACAATAGATATACTTTAACGCAATTCTAATTTATTATGCCATGGGATTCAAGAAAGGTATGTTGGCTCTCAAATGTTAAGGAGGTGGAGACAATTTCTAGGAGTTGGATCTCAATGGAAATCTTCTAAGAATACAATTGCACAACCCTTAGATTAAAAGTGAGTTACTATTTTTTATTTCATTTGCATATTTTGCTTGTATAAATTAGATCTAAAACACATAACATAGTCATGTATCCCTAGGTATATCTATAATTATAATAATGTGTGCTAAGATTTTTCTATCTATAAATGAATTTCTCTATAACACCTATGTTATTATTAAGAAAACCTACACTTTCATTATTATATTCTTTTCTCTTACCCCAAGATTTCTAGATTCAACCCTAAAACCAGATGAACCTCCAATTCCCTCTCTTCCCTTTTAGCATTGTGTATTTTCTTAAGTGCTCTTCCATCCCTACCCTCATATTGATTATGATAACGCCAATCTATTCATTTCTTACCTAATAATTGCATTACATATTTTAATTTGGTTCACATGACTTTATATATTAATGTTGAGGTTAAACATATTATGTGACTTCTGTAAATCATCATGGTAAGAAATTTAAAAGTACTATGAATGAAGAGGGAATCTACAGAGATGAAAGAAAAATAAACTCTAATACAATTAAAAAATAGAAGAGATTACCACATGAGGAACACATTAAAGAAATATACTAATCTTAATACAATCCAAGTCATTGTAATAGTTTCAAATAAAATAAAATTCAAGGTCGTTATGTTAAAAATACTATAATTCGAGGAGAAATCTGATCCATAACAAACTTATAGGTAAGAAAAACACGTGTCCCTCACAACAATAAGCGCATCAGTTAGCGTTGGTGAATGGATGAATTTTGTTAAGCATCAATAACCTCCTTACGTTTTATTTATTATTTACTCTCAAAAACTTAAAAAGCACCTATTATCGGTTTGTTTAAATAAAAGACCTGCCAAACTCCACCCGTTTGAAGAAACGTATGAAAACCTGTTTCTTCAATTTGACTTATCATCGTGGCCCTCCTTTCCCAAGTGGTCGATCTTGTTTTAGCCTGCACAATATATATACTTGCATGTTTCTCTCTTTATTGTGCCGCCTACTTAGCTTCAGAAGGACCTGTTACGGACAAATCGAAATCGACTGGAACTGAGAAGAGAAAAAATAAAAAATCATGGAGGGCATTCTTCCCTACCTGTATAAAGCTGTCAGTCGTCGGTACTATCAGCATGGGCCGAATCCTTCTCATCACCATCTTAATTCAACAGAAGGCTCGGAATCGTTCAAGATTGAAGGCGGCCATTACACCAAATTACGAGCTCTCAAAGATCTAGAATCTGAGAATATCGAGTCAGATCTTTCCAGCTCTAACGCCTATACGCCTCCCAATGCATCTGTCCTCAGGCGGAGAGAGTCGTGGACATCAACCGAAAATTATCAGCATGCCATGAGCCCGAATGTTAAGCCGTCCCACAAGCGGGCCATCTCCTGGTCTTTTGGCCATGCAGATCGGGCAGAAGCCAAGAAAAACCTGGAGGAGAATCGTCAACCACAACGGATATTTAAGGCCGCTTCATAATTAAAATCTCTGTGCTATTACATGGTTTGCTGGTTTGCTTGCTGAAGAATCAGGCCGCTACAAACATTGAGTTATTGTGATTCATATCTGGTTAATGTTCTGTGTGAAATACAGCTATTCGTGGCGTTGTTTTTTACATTATTTTTCGTAAATGCAAATGGCGAGGCCTTTGCCACAGTGAGATAAAAGATTACTAGATGTTTGGACTCCGTTACCATATTGTTGAGATATTGTTGAAGTGAACGAAAATCGTGGGATTTCTAAATCCCGTAAATTGGAATCGGAAGGTTTAAGTTTTTTTATTTTTTGTTTCTACGTTTGGAAATGTAATTGGAAGCTTTTGTTTCTATGTTTGGAAATGTAATTGGAAGCAGCACTAAATTTAATTTGGTTTTAGTTGTACAATCAGTATAACTGTTACGTACATCAACACAGAGCTATCAGGTCATAACTATTTTCCGATCATGTTCACAGATCTATCAGCCCATAATTATTTTCCAATCATGGTGTTTTTTCTTGAATGCAACACAAATTATAAAATCTTGTTTGGCAGAAATTCGTTGATATAAATGTGTAGGAAATCACTATTTCTTTATTGTTTAAAATTCATTTTTAATGTAAATATACATTTAGTATATTAAAAAATTCAGCAAAACTGTACAAAAAAAATCACTCAAATCTAAAGATCTAATATTTTCTTTACAATTTCTTTAAAGTTTACCATTAATACCATCCTAAAAATAAAAATAAAAATATTATAATATTTAAAAATTATTTTTTTAATTATCTAAAAATACTAATCTATTTATTTTTATTTTTATATAATTAAAAGCATAATATTAAAATACCATCTATTTTTTAATTATTTAAAAATACTAATCTATTTATTTTTATTTTTATATAATTAAAAATAATAATGTTAAAATGTCATCCCTTCTTTCACAATTTTGGGGATTATGTGATCATCCCACCATCATGTGATTATGTCTCGCAAAGCTCGTTCCAATGGCATTTACACCTATTAATCTTGTTCTTTAATTCACAATTATCAAACGACTTGACTATGATGATGTGTATGCATGTTTGAAATTCAATGTTATATATTCCAATTTATATTGTATTTATTAGTATAATAATCTGAATAATTTGTATGCATGTAATATCCAATAATATATATCTCAATTTATATTATATTGATTATGTATTACTATATTGATTAGTGTACTCTAGGATGTATATTGATTTTAAATTCATCAGCTCATTAAAGAGTTCGAAACTCAGAATATTTTACAAATAAAAAAAAATTAGCTTGAAGTTTATAAGTAATTTCATAAATGTATGATGTAGTCAATAAACTTGGATTCATTCACAAAGTGTGAATGAAAAATAACTCTCTTTTATTGCTTCTTCATCTTAACTATTACAATGGAATCTCAACTTCTTATAACTACTATATGAGACTTTGAAAACAACTAATTTTAGAAAAACTACTAATTTTAGGAACTCTAAAACTGACCAAAAAGTAAGAGCTAACTAGAGTAACACTATTTGTTGACTCGCTTTTATGATTAGTCTCATAAACTAAGAGATAACTGATAATTACAAATATAAAATTTTACTTAAAAATGCTAAAACCATTATTCAAGTCCTTATATGAAGGAATCCCCCCCAGAAAAGTGTTGAAACAATGTACAACCTAAAAGATCAAATCGACACAGCAGTGAAATCTTTGAGATGCAACTCCCTATAAAATTTCATCCCAAACAGATAACTGAGTCAAAAGTTATGACCCTCAGAAATCCCTATATCATTCTTCTCTGGTTGAAAAGAATGCAACTCCTGCAAGTTATTGTCTTCAAATTGTTGCCACTTAACGGGATCTATATTCAGCAAGTCCCCCTCTATAATCCATGTACTCTTTGTTGGTTCTACACCTTACCACTGGACCAAATATCAGTTGTATTGACGAGTATGAAGGGTCTTCTTATCTAAAATATGCACAATATTTTCATTTTTCTTTCTCGAAATGACGTTGTAAATCCACCTCAACCTCATTGTCATCACCCAGGTTGTCCCCATGGAAGATATACAAATCAAAAACATTAAACACAGGGAATATCGAGATCAACTGGTAAATCGACCTTATAAGCATTGTCGTTAATTTTCTTGAGAATCTTGCAAGGACCAATTTTCTTATACTTCAATTTGTGGTAGGTTCCTCTAGGAAACCAGTATTTCCACAAAATAAACCATCACCAAATCACCTTCATTAAATACTTGGTATCATCGGTGAGCATCTTTTATAATTTTGTTATGTTCATTAATGGCATGTAGTTTTTGTCTCCCCTATTGTTGCAACTATTTACTGTGTTCTACAAATTCTTCCAACAAAGTTATTGTCTTAATGAGAACTGTGACCTTAAAACGAGAACTCTAGACCAAAAAACCCATATTTTTGCATAAAAAACATCAAAATCAATGCCCAAATCAAAAGGTGATGCTACCGATAGCACCATTTTTTTAAACATGGTCAAAATTACAAAATTTTTCAAACACCTACCAAAGTCAAATAGTAGCTCAGAAAAACATTAAAATCAACACCTAAAAAAATTGGCGTTTTAAATTTTTTTTTTTTCAGAATGTTAAAATTTGAGATAATTTGAAATTGTATTTTCAGCATTTGGTACCATTAAAACCAAAACCTCAAAATCAACTATCAAATTGAAAAGTATTGCTACCATAGTTCCTCTCTTTGTCAAATCGAAGTCATGAACAAGTATGTCAACATCATCTAATTTTAAGAGGTCAGTGCGACAACGAGTTGTATTTTGACCCTTTACTTTTTTCTTTATATTGACATGTTTCTCAACCACCATCTCTGGCTTGTACACACCATTGAATGGGTGTGTACTTGTTGCATACCAATGTACTTCAATTGCAATAACATCATCATTTTCCTTCTCAATATTTATAACCTTTCCAATCCATAATGGATAACCAAGTGGATCTTCAATCCCTAAAACTGTAATCATTCTACCCTCTTTAATATCTTGTACTGAACCCCTATAAAGGTATTCCATGGCTTTGTGTTATGTATGTAACCTTCGTGAACCAATATACATTTATCTTTCCTCTGCTTGTGTAAACTCAATACCACCTTGAGATTCTTGTTGAAAGTCAACAATGTTTGTTTATTCTGATTCATTTGGCATATTTTGTGGCCAATGAAATGGAGTCTTTATCATTATATCTCCATTTGTTGATCTTGAAATTATGTCACTTTGACTATTGAAAAAAGACTCCCACCAAACAGAATCAACAACACCAAAGTACTCATATGTATCCTTAATTGACATTTTTATTTATTCCAGGCATTAAGAATAACTACATCTCTATTATGCCTCTGTGCTTTATTGATTTCAACAACTGATTGTAAAGATAATAAATTTGATGCAAACATTGAACGATCTGGAATGAACTTCAAAAATGGTAAACCTAATGAAGGCCCCCATTCTATAGTAGTTGAATACTACTTTCGCCATATAAGTGTTTTCCCATCAAGTTTTTTGAAACAAAATTGATGTTGAAAGTTAATGTCATTAAGATTCTCAATACATTTTTCTTCATGATGCGATCCCTAAATAAATCTTCGCATGTCAACAATTTCTTCTAATATATGAAAAACAGGCTCGAGAATGTATTTTTTCTTAATACATTCAATCAATGATGGTAGGATTCCAAATTTTTTCTTCTTCAATGTTACTTAAAAACAACTAAACATTTGATCAACATGATCATGAGTTTGTCCAACAAGAAGGAAACCGACTTTCACATTTTGAAAGATTCTCCTTTCAACAAGCATGCTTAAATATCCAAACACAATTTGATTTTTATTTTCATGACTACTATTGTCCAAGTATATATAGAGAACTTGAGGAATATTTCCAAACTAATGAGTGAGCACATGATGAATTATGGTGATGGTCATATTTTCATCATTATTAATATTTGGAGCTATGAAATAAACCCTTGGACACATTTTTCCATTGAAAACCATACAACCAACCATGTGAAACTGAATGAAATTGTCTTCCTATAAATTTTTGGGTGTAAGGACAAAATGTGGTAGAAGTGTTTTATTTTGGTCCATGCCATCAATTATCATAGCTAAATATTTTTTTGGAGAACCATCGATGTCTGTACGACTTTTTCCTTTCACTTGATTGTTGATTTTGATGTTCTTGAATTGCTTTGACTATGGAATCTGCACATGACATAAAATGGAAATATTGATCATATGTTTTCATAGTTGATAAATATTCAATTTAAAAAAACAAAATAGTAAATACATACATATTTCTGCCCCTTCATATTTATTTCTTCTTGAATTAAGAGTAACACATAGATTGCAAATCATCATCCTTGACTTCTTAGTAACACATACCTTGTTGAATTGTTTCTTCCATATTCTTGTAAAATATGCATATGTAATAAAATTACCATTTCCTTCAACACCTTCAGCATATCCCTTGTACAAGTTGTATATTTCTCTCCCTGAGAAATTATCTGGAATATGTCTTATGTCTCTATATGGCATACACTCTCCATGCTCGGAAAAAAAATCACACATCCATGACAATGTAGTCTTTTTCAATGGCCCACCTCCAGAACTAAGAAGTAATGCATCATGCCTAGTTTCGTCATCTTGAATTATGCAACAATTTTCCTCTTACTCTCAACAATGATCTTCTCATTTCCTATAAGAAATAGATCATCCACATATAGTAGAAATATCATAATTTCACTATCCACAACATTGAAGTAAAGGTTGGAATGAGTTGTACTCTAGTCAAACCCAAGCTCATCAGGAAACTGTCAACTCATCCATATCATGCTCTAGGTCCTTACTTCAACTCATAGAAGGATTTCTTCAACCTACCCACATATGTTTTCATGTCATGTGTCTAAAAACCTTGTGGTTCCTCCACATACACTTCCTCTTCTATCACACCATTCAAGAAATTTGTCTTCACGTCCATCCGGTGTACCTTCCATTTCGTCATGGCAGCTATCGCAAGAATGGTCCTCTTTGAAGTGTATCTCTCCACAAGAGAAAATCGTCATCATATATTAATTCATTATTTTTGATAGAAAAATCGTGCCATGAACCTTGTGTTATACTTCTCTATCCATCCATCTGTTGCATTCTTTATCATGTAGAATCACACCGAACTTACAAGTGTCTTCTCTTTCGATCTTGGAACCACATCCCATACATCATTCTTTATGATTGATTGGTACTCTTCAATCATGGCATCTTTCCATTATTTATTCTCTATGGATTCTTCATAACTAAAAGATTATGCATCAATGATGTCATTAAAAAATGCTACATAGATGGAATATGGTCACTGTTTCTTTCTTTCTTTGAAAGATCAATACGGGGCTCCATTCTTTTATGCATCATGAATAATATCACAAGCCCAAGCTGGCCTTCTCTTATTTGCATTCATCTCTAAAAGTGTTTGTGTTTCTACCACATCATAATGTTATTCTCAAACATGTTCTTTTGGTACTACATCAGCTACTGCATCTATATCTAAAACTCTGGGAGCTACAGGTTCCTCATCATGAACCTCATCTGTATGGTTCTACCTCGATCTATTAAAGGATGCATCCTCATCTAAGGTAATATCTCTACTAGTCTCAATATGTTGGTCACTAGGGATGTAAACTTTGCATGCCTTCGATGTATCATTCTATCTGAAAAGATACCCTTCTTTCCTGAAGGGTCCAAATTGGATCTCTTGTTCTTGGGGACATGTACATATAGTGGACAACTAGATATTCTTAGATGGTTTACCTCTGGCTTTTCTCTTGTAAACATCTCTTCTGGTGTGTTTTTCCCAACTACTCAATGGGGAATTCTATTCTACACGTACACAATAGTCATAGCTGCTTCTTCACATAAATTCATCAGTAAGTCTTGATCATGAATCGTGGCTTTCACTGCTTCCATGATTATGATTATGTTCTTTATTTCTTCCACGCCATTATGTTGAGGATTGTAGGGAGTAGAGAGCTCCCTATTAATCCCAACTTCCTTGCAGAATGTCTTGGATTCATTGGATGTGAATTATCCTCCATTTTCTGAAATCAAAGTCTTTATTTTTCTTTCAAAGAGATTTTCTACAAGATTTTTGAATTCTTTGAATTTACTAAACACATCACTTTTATTTTTCAAGAAATAAATCTAGGTTTTACGTGAGTAATCATCAATGAATGAGAAATAGTATACATACTCTCTTAATGAATTTGTTGACATTGTTCCACATACATATGAATCTACTCTGTCCAGTGCTCCCTTTGTTTTGATGTCATTATTTGGAAATGAGTTCTTCATGTTCTTCCCTTGTGCACTTCCTTTGCATATGCCTTCATGGTTTACTTGAACCTGTGGTAAACCTATCACCATATTTCTTACGATCGACAATGCCTTGTAGTGTATATGAGCGAATCTCCCATGGAATAGTTCAAATCGAGTCATTTTATTATGTACAAGTGTTGAATCTAAATGTCCCTTCAATTTGTACAAGCCTCCCTATTAGACACCAATCACTACTGCATCGTCAATGGTTTTTCCTTTTTTCCACATAAGTACTTAACCATATACAAAAGTGACTCTGAATCCTTTCTCATCTAATGGTGATATGGAAAAGAGGTTTTTATTCAATCTAGGAACATATAGCACATCCTTCATCCTCATGGATTTTCTGGAATCCAATTTGTAGGCTGCTTCTCCTACTCCTTTGATGGGGTACTCGTAATCATCGCCTAGTTTCAACTTATGAGGTGAATCCTTCTGGATCAAATTTTAGAATGAGTTCTTATATCTGGTCATGTTCTTGGAGGAACCATTGTCAATGAGCCATGTGTCACTTCCATGGGTGGTTGTTCTGTTAAGAGCTGGAATCAAAACATATTCTTCACTGGATTCATCTCCTCTAGCTCTCTTTTGATTTGGTTAATCATCTTCAATGACATGAGCGTGATGTCTCTTATACTCTCCTTTTCTAAGATTATCTTTCAAGTTGGGACAAAATATTGCAATGTGTCCCATCTTTTGACAAATGAAGCATATGATATTTGAGTAGTCCTTTTGGCCCTTGTGTGATTTTTGTGACTTCTTGTGGGAAAGGGAATGATCCTACTTCTTTCTCTTTCCTTTTCCTGCATGTGATGCTAAGGCTTGATCATCATCAACTATTTTTTCTTCTTGTCCTGCCAGCCTTTCTTCTTCCTGAGTACAATCCTCCCACACTCTGTTGAAATTCATAAGCTTCCTTCTAGAACATATTCCTTGAATGAAATATTCCCATGATCTTGGGAGACCATTCAAGGTGGTCATCACAAGTTCAACTTCTTCTACTTTGTATCCAATGGATTCAAGTTTCTCTTTAATCTGGGATACCCTTGTGAAGTATGACTAAATATTTTTTGATTTGTGCATATTCACACTCTTGAGTTGTGTTCTCAAGGTCATATTTTGATTGATGTTCTTTCCTTCATAAAATTTGGATAGGAAATCGAATATATTCTTGGGATTTGTTAAAGACAAGACGTGTTGGATCAGGTGATCCTTGATGGAATCTACAATGATTCCCTTCACCTTGACTAAGTTCTTCTTATGTTTTACCTTGGCCTCATCTCCCTCTGGTTATGGAACTTTCACCTTAACAAATACCTCTAGCTCATGATCTTCTATAATCAAGATCACTCTGTACTTTCAAGCTCGGAAGTTATCAACGCCCTCAAGTTTCTCATCAAGATTAGTCCCGACAGTCATCTTTGCCTATGACGAAAATACAATCAAAAATAAAATTTCAAAGAAGGATTTTTGACATACCAGAGAGTATGTTATGCCAAGTTGAGATTCTGGTCCAACTTGATTTTCTAGATGCCTTGACGTCTTGACTTAGTGTTTATGAGGAAACCCTGATTTTTCAAACTTCAAATTTTGGAATTGTGATCCAGGGAATATATGTGCCCTCCCAGGGAGAGCTCATGTATGGTATTAATTTTCCCAACATCCTTCAGCAAGGTGGATGGCATCACCTTCTAGGGTTACTGCAGAAAACCTAGTATGCAGAAACCCTAATTTATGAAGCTTGTCCAAACTGAAAACTACTCAAGGGAGAAGGTGTGTTGGGGTTAAGAGAGTATTCATGCTCCCTTTCTTTTCTATGTGAGTTCCTCTGAGCTATGAAAATTCCTTCTTTTAGGTATACTCTGATACCATGTTGATTTTTCGTCTCAAACAATTAACTAGAGTAGTGTTCTTAAAATTTTAAACAATTATTATGATAAGTGCATATACAACATCACTAAAAGAATAACATCCACAACATACACAATATTTACCCTAGGAAAACCCTTTAGGGGAAAAACGCATCAAAACTTCATCAATATAGATTCAACAACCAAGAACAAGGCCTCTCTCCAAGAGAGAACCGATGAAGAAAAAGATCCTTCTCAAACCCTTGACTAGGGAAGAGTAGCTACAATAACATCTCCATGAAATCACCTCCTAGATCCTCCATGAAATCACCTCCTATATTCAATAGCATCTCCCTTTAAGACTTATGTACTTTTTTCTTGCAATAGAAATATTTTGTTGTGTGTTGTACCAAATGAGGCACTAGCCTCTCTTATAAATACTAGTTGGCCAATTTAAAATTAGTTACGGAATGACCTGACACGTTTTTAGGAATAATAGGGTCGACCTTACAAAATACACTTTATAAATTACATTTTACCTTTTACAATGGCGCAATAGGGATGACTTGACAAATACAACTTTATAAATTACATTTGACACTTTACAATGGCATGATAGGGCCAACATGAATAATTAAAATACAATAAGAATATCTTATGTTGCTACTAAAACATTTAAGAAGATGAGGGTTAACCTAGTCCTAACATTGGAATTTCATTGGTGGAATCTCCCACAATCAACACCATAATTGTTAAAGTGTAAAATATTTTTACCATAGGTAAATATTTGGAGAAGATAAATGGTAAGATGATCCCTATTTTTCCATAAATAGATGATATTTGGAGGGTCCAAAAGACCATATATGTGCCTAAAGTGAAATGAATCCTCTCATTACTTGTTATTTATTCTTTGATATTTTTTTTGTGATATTTATATTATGTTATTTAACTTGGGGAATAGTGTTTCTTGATCATTTTTATAGGATTGATCAACGATATTGTTGGTATTTTATATAGATTTATTCACTGAGCTATGAGGTATGTACTTCAAAATAGCGTATAGCAATAGGTTATTCCCTACATTTTGATCTTGCATTATTCACTGTAACTTCTACCAACATAATTCCTTAGGTTCGACCCCACTAGGCTTTGACATTATCCCTTCTCTTATTTCACATTGTAACTTATGTTTTAGTGGCTACACTTCATGGGCCACCCTAGTTAACAATATGTGTTCCATTTGACATCCATGTTGTGATTATTTTAATCCCTAGGAATAGATATTTATCCCCTCCATGACTAAAAATTTGAGACCTTATTCTTCTCTCTTAATATTGTTTTCTCACCATATATGGAAAGGGTTCCCATCATTTGTTTGTTTCTTTATGATAACATATACTTATTGATGATTATATCCTAGTACATGTTGGTATGTTCTTTTTTTCTTTATCCTTCCTACCACCATTGCAACCATGATATTTTTTCGTTTGCATCGATCTACCTTTATTTTGTGACCTTTAGCCTTTGAGAAATCTGCTATGAGTGGACAATAGTTTCCCAACACATTTTCTATATTTATTTTTCACTTGTCTATTACATGCACTTGAACATAGTGACATGTCATTGATCCACTCATTTTCTCCACTGTAGACAACTTTATCTGTTTTTCTAGCTCATGAAAACATAAAAAGACACAAAAAAAAAAAAAAATGTTGTGGGGGGGGAGGCGCGGAAAAAATATCAATCTTTGTTAATATTAGCAGAAGATGATGGTTGTTGTCACCCTTAAAAATGGAACCTATTTGAGTCTTAATCTTACATTTGGGATATATCTTGCCTTAAAAGCTATAGCATGACTACGAATTATCTATTCCTCTAACTGATTACTCTTCTAGTCACTATGGGGAGTGCTTCAATACCTCATACATTGTTTTACTATATAATTGGTCATTTTGAGTCATTGTTGCTAAAGTCATCATTGTGTATATCTATATTCTCAAGGGAATATTAATCCATATTCAACCATTCTGCAATCTTGTTAACTTTCATATCGACCATCCCTGTGTCATTTGTACCTAATGATTTTTCTCTTTATAAAATCTCTTGATTTTTTCTCGTGTCAATTAATGGGAGATACATTAATTCCATCCTTTGACAGATATCTTCCTATCAATGATCGCACATTATTTGGGAAGTTGATCTAGAAACCAAACAATACCTTGGGACTTATAGACATTACTGGCAATTTTCCTCGCGATTGATGATTGTTCAACATCATATCCTCTATTAGCACTTGCTAGATTTTGCTAGGTACCTTGGGGTCCATTATTATTATCGTTGGTTCCCCTAACATATCTTAATGGTATTCATGAATGATTAGTAATAAGAATACCATGATCAACATCATCTCATATACTCACGTGATGTATATTGATATAATCAATGCAGTTAGACTGAAGATCTAGGATTTATGGGAATTGTGCATCTATGTGACCTTTCCCAAGATGCATTCGCTTATATCACTATTGGATAAGTACTTTGAGGACTAGAATGGAACTATAATTTATGTTATATGTCTTCCTGAATCATAGATCTATTTTATGATATGGATCCACCATGTGATTTTTCATGGCCATGGTCTTACATATCATTTCACATATCAACCAATGTATTGTGTTGGTGTCCATGATATTTCATACTTCTGAATATGGATATGCCTACCACGGGGATTATATATATATATAGTTGATGTTTGTTTGCATGTACTTCTTTGTTCCTTCATCTATTATTTCCTTCCTTAAGCCACTCATTTCCATGTATTTTGACCATCAATTCCTCTTTTGATCTCAGACATTAAGGGGCATTTTTTGGACTTTTATTTTCCACTAGTCTCGACCTTGAAAAGAATCCAATGATATATTAAAGATGAAATTATGACTTGTACCAATGATTTTGGTTGTAAAATACAATAAAAGAGAATGGTCACACTTTCCTATAGAAAAAGAGAAATCAACCACAACTTCCTCAATGATAAATCATGGTTAGTCATCAATTCCCTGTTAAATCTTCTAGAACTTGAAAGTTACAAGGATATTAACAAGAGATAGGTTTTCCATGATGTGTTATTGAGCATGGAAATTGTGCATGAGTGATCCAAAATGGATCCATAATGGCTAAAAGTAAAAAAATTCTCAGATTCAGACGAAACCAACACCAACGCGTAGGGCATGTTGTGTCGATTCCAACAGTATATTATTTTTAAAAAATGGACACTGTATGCTAAGTTGGCATGGTACGGATTCGATACGTGGACTCTACAGACATTGACATGGAAGTCCATACAATGACATGGACCACTGACATATTGACGCATGTCAATGAAGTGGAGTATTTTGTTGATTTTGCAGGATGACAGGGAAGTGACATGGAATATGACAACTTGACTGGATAGGGTGATTGAGCATTGATTGTGTGTATGGGGACAATCCAGAGGAGACACATGGCCCAATCAAAGGGCACCACATGGAACCCTAGATAAGGCTAATGTTGGCTGGGTAAAACCTTCTATTTGCACTCCAGTAGATTCGATCCCTAGACATCCGAGCATTAACAACAACTTCACCAAACGCACCAACCAATCGAGTTGCAAGTGGTTCTTAACCACCATACAACTCACATTTGTTTTTTTATGTATGGTGTGGATTTTGGGGGATAAGCTCAGGTCTGTCGGGGCTACCCATCGACAAAAGAAACCTTTCCATATGACTCAGGAGCTAGACCGGAGGTTATACCAATGGATGATGGTGTATATGTTGGATCATGTTGTCATTGATGCCAATGGTTTGATTGATTGATGTCATTGATTAATGTCAAGTGATTGATTGATGTCAAAGGATTGATTGATGTCAAAGGATTGATTGATTGATGACTGATGTAATATAATATGTATTGTACTTGATGAGAATGCATAGATGAAGATGGATCAATGATTTGTCATTGATACATGATGAAGATGGATCGATGTGGTTCCATTGGTATATGATGCATTGTTGGAAAAATGTATAGATGACTCATTATTGTCTTATCATGATTGATAAGGTGCACAAATGGATGAACTCCAAAGTGGTCCCCTTATGGTGAAATCCCTCATGGGAAGACACTTTATGGATTGAGTTATCCTAGAAGAAT
>JZKD02S2340524.1:12381-31678 GCA_000966675.3 Picea glauca
TTTTTGTTTTCACGATTGTAAGCATGAAAACTTGGTCTTTCGTAGTCACATCAAAATCATTATTTGAATTGTCGTTATCCTTCTTGTCGATATGCCCATTGCGCTTACATTTCACTTATAATTATGTAGTTGGCAAAACTTTTTGATCTGTACTCATTGGACATTCTTGGATTGATTGTGTAATTTTGTCTCATTGAGTTTGTGATGCATTGRCATTTGGATTTATATGTTCTTTKATTTGATCTACTTGACCATTGGTTTCATAAAAAATACATAGGTGTTATGGTTAAGTCCTTGATATATATCTTTTAATATGATACCTATGTTTGTGGTTTCAAAACTATTGACATGTTTATTATTTGAAGAAGCATTGGTATTATGGTTTAAACTCTTGATATGAGTTGTTACAACACATTGGCGCATTGGTCCAAAACATTGGTATTGGTTTCAATTTGTATGTTGGGTGTTTAAAACTATGGCATAACTCTGATTGCGCGCGTTGGTTTATACACTTACCATTGATTTCATTGGTCGGGCAAGTGACATGATTGTTGAACTATACAATAGTGGGTTGAACAGCTATAAGCGCCGGTGGTTGTACCGTTGGCAATAACTATTATGCATGGCAGAAATAAGCTCCACCACCTTTGCACGATGTCATTTATGCTTATCCCTTATCCTCGCTTCACCTCTATTAGCTTGGGTAACCCTTCATACACTCTGCTCCTATGTATGCTATGATCCAAACCCTGGCTCATTCATCGTGTGCTCGACTCCATGGCACCGGTGGTGCGAATCGAGCCAAACGGTAGCCAAGCCTTGCTACTATTCGGCAATTCCCGAAAAGACTTAGAGGATAATGGTTGGCTCACCTTCGTACAGAGGTTTGAGAGTTTTAATCTATGTTTTGCACAGTAGTTCACCCTGACTTTTGATGGTTGTAGAGCCAAGGTGGGTGACGTTCAGTTGGAAATCAGTGAGGAGTTTATTAGCTCTGCCACCGGTTTAGCAGCCACGGGCCAGCGTTGGTTCAAAAATTCGAAAGTGGAAGAGGTGCCTTGACCACTACTGTTCGTCTCGCGAAAGGTCACATCCTGTGATAGAGGTATGTCCATTTCCATGCTTAAACCACGATGGCATGACCTGTTGATAGTAGTTAAACAATTTGTGACCTGTGAGGGTCGATATGGACTCGTTTTTCTCTACCACCTGTGTTTGTTAATGAACTTCGTAGGATATCCATTGAATATGCCTTTCTATTTCCAGTGTAGCCTGTACAAAATGTCAAAAAGGTTTAAAGGGGAGAAGGCCGATAGTAGCCTGTTCCACCATGGACTAATTAAACTTATCATTGTTCATCACTTAAGTCTCCACGGTGATAGTTGGCGAGCTTTTATCGCTCGAAATGGTTTTGATGATACAGACCCTGTCCATATTGACAAGCCTATGATTAATGAAGCCAAGGTCAAGCCACCCATGCCCTTCCATGTCTTACTGCCCTCTCCTAAACCCTCGACCGACCCTGATGTTGACTTGCCAGACGTTATAACTGAGAAGGCTGAGGCTATAAAAAAGCTTGTGAGAAAAAAGGCCAAGGCAAACCCTACTATTGATGCCAAGGGTAAAAAGAACGCTCGGCTTATTTCGAGAATGGATAGGAATAAACCTAAACCCAGTGCTGAGCAGAAGCCCATAGTCCTTAGTGAGGATTCAGACTCTGACATAGAACGCTTCCTAGCTAGTGAGTACCCTTACTCACAGGGTCTGTGCTTAGAGCCACCTTATCATTTCGTTTCGAATCTTCCCCCTTGCCTAAAGAATAATCCTAGCTACCTTGGGATCAAACTACCTAACGAAACCCTCAGCAATTTAACCAAACCCTCACCTGCTTTTTCGAAGCCCGGATAGTCGTCATGTGACCAATGTGATTTGTGGTTGGAACGATACTATATAGACATTCCTGTGCTATAGTCGAGGATCCAATCGCTGGAAAGCCAAGTTGCAATGTTGACCAGCCAAAGGGATAAACTTAAAGCAATTGATAGGAAGCATAGAACCACTGGTTCCATTGTTTTTCGAAATGTTGAATCGGCTACAGCCGTTGTCAACTTCAAAATGTCATGATCAAGCCGACTACTCATCATACAGGTATGAATTTTGATATCATTTTCGTTTTGTGAATTCCTCGGATTAATATAATGATGTGAGTTTTATTTTTGAATAGCTATGTCTATCCTTTGAAATGGCTCTGTCATAATGACTTTCATCCTGTACATTCTTTTCGCGTTGCTAAAAATAAATGAAGTTTTGATTGGGATACACGATTTGCTCATCCCCAGTTTAATGATTAATTGGTTTTCGATTGGATTTGATTTGTTCGTTTGTCTGATTGAGTGAAAGAAATTGATGGTTTGCTTTCGATTGGATTTGTTTGTATCTAATCTGAACATGAAGTTTTTCATGCTAAACTTAGAGCACGATCACATTTCGATTTGGTATAATTTTGTTATGGTTAGATTATATCGGCTCTAATTTAGTTTATATGCTATGATTTTGGAACGAATTTGTGAGTTTGAATTGACGTGATGAAATCCTCTAACTCTGGAATACAACTCTAGTTGACTGTGATTTGGAAAGAATGACTCTGTTTTTGTTTTTGGAAACAGTACTCGCATTTAAGCCTATGCAAATGATATTCACGCCCGAATCATGGAACGGTTTTGATCCACGACGACTATGTTAAACCCCAGTTGTTCGATTCACTTGATTGGATTGATGTGTATCTTCAGTTAGTTCGATCATTTTCATGAGTTGGATTCGTATCATAAATGCTGCTCTGTTTGATTTTAATGTGCAAAACGAATTGGTCGACATATGTTATCTCTGTCAAATCCGGTTATAATTCGTTTGAAAAGAACAATTTCAATCAAGGTCAATCGATTTTGTTTGCCCCAAATAGCAATAACAAATGATTGAACTAATCCTACAGATCCTGTTATTAATTGATTAATCTTGTTACGATTTCATTTGTGACTATTTACGCACCAGTTTTAATTTGATTCTCTCATGGCACAGATCGTTTGTTATGGCAATATAGTCATGTTGTTTTGAAAATGAGCTCATTTGGATTCGATCGTGTCTCCTGTTGATGAGGCAGCATAATGATTGCATGTGATTTGTTTTAATTGTATCAATTTTCGTGGATATGAAATGATTTCATTACTGTTTGGTTATGATTTTGTTCACCCGACTTTGTGGCAACAAACGAAACAAAGTATATGCATCTCTGTAGTCATTTGATTTTAGTTTTGTTTTAATCTCGAATTAGTATAGAAATCTCAATTTGAATGATTCGTTTGACTTTCAATTAGCTATAAGGTACTTGTAAATAGTTGAATTTAAATTTTTTAAATATTTGAATTGATTTTTATGCTGATTCTGTGTCTGATTTAGACCAGCTACAGAATCGCAAGATTCTGTAGCTAGTCTATAGAATTAGATTTTTATCATTTTCTTTAATAAAATATCCTTCTAACTTGTCCATTTTTTACCTTTTTCAGGTACATCCGAATTGCATTGGACATGCTGGACAGTCTGGAAGATATTTGTGTGTTTTAGTTTTATTTTAGGTTCCTAGTTTAGTCAGACTTGGGATATCTTCCCAAATTTTATGTAAACACTTTTGATAACTTGTACAGGGATGTTTTACCCTATAGAAGGTCTTTAAATACTTATTATTTTTTGTAATAAGGAGCATCCTGACTTGTGGGAGAACCAGGCTATGGATTTCTAATACAAACTGAGACGAGAGTTGATGTTTTTCTACAACTTTCTCTTTTCATAATATCAATCTTTTGTTTCAAGTTTATGCATGTCATTTGCAGTTGATTATAGACTAATTTAGCTATCATAGTCTATTGCAGAATGATATGATTTAATTAATGTGCTATCCATATCTGATTTCTTTCAATACTTAAAAATACAACAATTAATTTGTTCAATTAATGAATGACAGATTTCTCTTCTTCATCAATTGAATTATTTTGTATAAGTCTTTGCATACAGGTTTATCTAACTGTGAAGATTTATAAATCATAAGATTGTTGTTATTTTTTATGTCTTGTTTGTCCTGTAATCATAATTGAAGAGCACTGCAGCTATCATTTACGAGAAGCTCCTGGATAATTCGGTGTGGGTTTCTTCCCTCCGATCAGCTAAGACAATCATCATACACAGGACAAATCTGGAGCATTTCTCCAGGTCAGTTTGTGATTTATTTTCGTTAGTTAGTTTAGTATAATATTAGTAGTTTAGTTAGATATATGTTTAGTTAGATTTGTAGTTAGAATTAGTATATTAGTTGTTTAGTTTAGTTAGTTTTTGTTTTATTTATGTTCATAAAATTATAAAATCAACAAAAAATATATCTTTCTGCCTTGGGACAGAATATAAACGAGTTTTTCAGGTTTTATTTAAATCTGTAAATTGTAGATATTGTATATTTTGTGAATAAGATTTAATTAGTTAGAGTTAGTATAGTAGTAGTTAGTAGATTGTATATATAGAATAGTTAGATTAGTTTGTTAGTTTGTTTTATTTGTTTTTTTAGTTAGATTAGTTTATTAGTTTGTTTTAATAGTTAGTTTTAGTTAGATTAGTTAGTTTAGAGTAGTTTTCTTTTGTTTTCTTAGGACCTTAGATCGGCTAACAGAGYCGCTAAACCCRTYAGGGCGGTTCATCCCAAACGGCTTGGGTTATTAGACAACCCYARACCGGTTCCACTCTTCCAGTTGACRGACGWTCGATTTCGCCCGTCAACRCCTCTCTAAGTGGGTATGTATACTATGTGTCATTTATTGATGATTACTCTTGAAATACTTGGGTTTATTTATTGAAATACAAAKATGAAGTACTCAAAAAGTTCAAGGAATGCAAAGCCTTKGTAGAAAATATCTTAGAAAAACAAATCAAGATACTCARGTCAGATAATGGAGGAGAATACACCTCAAAAGAATTTGGAATCTTTTGCAGATATGTCGAGATTAAGAGTGATCTCACCRCTCCCTATAATCCTCAATAAAATGGTGTAGTAGAAARAAAGAATATAACAATAATGGAAGCACTGAATACTATGATCCATGATCAAGATCTTCCAATGCACTTATGGGATGAAGTAGCAAGAACAACWGTCTATGTCCAAAACATATTATCCCATAGTGCACTTGKATTCAAAACCCCCCGAAGAAATTTTCTCYAGAAAGAAGCTAGAAGTAAGCCATCTCAAAATATTTGGTTGTCCAGTGTTTGTACACATTCTRAAAGAAAGGAGAACTAATTTGGACCCTTCAAGAAAGAAGGGAATATTTGTTGGATATTTTGAGGTCTCTAAGGCCTTCAAAATTTACATACCAGGCTACCATCATATTAAKATCAACAGAGATGTAACCTTTGACGAAGATGCAACACTCAAGATATCAAGGAAGTSCTAGCTTGAAGAAGTATATGGAGAAGAACGTGTAGCTCCCTGAGTTGKAGAACCTGTGAAGGAAGTTACACCTACCCCTGATGATGARATTCCAGAAGATCATGATATGATAGAATATCAAGAACCTCCCCAGATGAYGATCTCTCRCAAGAGAAAGCCATCTTGGGAAAGGGAACTTAATCAATATGGARAGAAGTATGGTGCCCYAGAAGGAAACATGAGACATATCAAGAAATCTAAGCCATTMTCCAGTTATATGGCCTTGATGYGTGATCTTATTGAAAAGGGACCTACTTTCTTTGAAGAATCCATTCAGAAGAAAGAATGGGTGGATGCGATGAYGGAAGAATACCAGTCCATTATAAGGAATGATGTATGGGAAATAGTTCCCAGACCAAAGAACAAAGATGTGGTATCTTCTAAATGGAGATACAAGATAAAACATGTTGTAGACGGAAGTATTGAAAAACATAAAACAATATTTGCAGCTCATGGATTTTCTCAAAAGGAAGGCATTGATTATGAAGAGACATTTTCTGATGTAGCCAGATACACTTCTATCAGAACAATCATAGCTCTTGCAGTAAAGATGAAGTGGAAGTTACACCAAATGGATGTGAAAACAACTTTCATTAATGGTGTTCTTGAAGAATAAGTGTATATAGGAAAACTACAAGGGTTTGAAGTTGAAGACAAAAAGACTCATGTTTGCAGGTTGAAGAAATCTATGTATGGATTAAAACAAGCTCCTACATCTTGGTATGGTGGAATTGATAGTTTCCTGATGAACTTGGGCTTTACAAAGAGTAAAGTTGATTCTAATATTTAATTTAAGGTTATGAATGATGATCTACTTTTATTGTTGTTGTATGTAGATGACTTATTATTAAGTGGATAAGACAATATCATCACATATTGTAAGAAGAAGCTCGATGTAGAGTTTGAGGTGAAAGAATGTTACACATTATTTTGGTCACTCTGGTGATGTCTCTACAGTGATGTGTTCAGGCTCTCATAAGGACTTTTTTTCTTGAGAAAAGTGACTATTGTCTTCCTCTACAAAGTATATTTTTAAAGTGAGTTCGCAGGCTAAATATGATGCAGAGTGCAAAAATCCTCATTCTCATAGGTTTCTCTATACTTGGCTTGCGAGGAGTTCGCAGTTTGCTCTATAAGCAGGGTCTGAAACTGTTTCAAGGCTAGAAATGGAAGAAGAAGTTATGAAGGTTATAGAAGAGTGTCTTCTAGAAAATGAGTTGGAATTCATATGGTTGGCATCCTACTGACTTCTTAGATTTAGTGGGATCATCCTCATCCCTTTAACCATCTCTCCTTCTCCTATATAATGAAAGGTTTCTCAAGGAAAAGGTTAAGAAAGATTGAATGAAGAATTGATGAGAGAATTGTGTGAAGAACTCTGTTTGTATTGAAGCTTGAAGACTCTATTTGTCTATCAAGTTACACTGGATCTTCTTCATGCAAGTGTAGAGCAAGTGTGTTGTGTTGGAACCAAGGGTCACTGAAAGGAAGCTTGTGACATCAAGGCAATCTGGTTGTATCTTCTACTTTCATTTAATATAATACAATGGCATGTCCCTTTCCCATAAAATAATTATTATTTTATTGCATAACTCCTTGATCATATGCATAGGTTGACATTAAATATATTTTGTTATCTTCACTTTGGTTGGTTTGTGTTGTCTTGGACCTGATTTCATAAGAGCACCGGAGCGAAGTAGGAACAACAGAGACCTAAGGAAGAGATATAAAGGTATGTCACTCATCCCTTTTCAGTAGTAGATTCAATGAATGCAACTTAGAGAAAGAGTCATGTCCTGTCCTATTTTGTTCTAGATCCAGGTGGATCTAGGGAGATCAGTTAGTGTCCGCACCTACCGATTTATCCAATAACAAAATAAAGTTGGTGGACTACGATGATATCCCTTTGAGTGAACCCATAAATGAGTTGTACTTAAAGAAGTACCATGATTAAGATCACCTGTGCATGAGTGCTTGTTGTATTTTATTGTATCATACTTTTTTGTGTGTTACTTTAGTATGTTTTTTCGTTATTTGGTCTCTGCCCTCGACCGCTTATCTTGCGTTGTAATTGTTTTCCATATGTCAGAGTCTTCGCTACCCCACATTGGCTTCACCGATGGCACTAGTTGGAGTACTCAGAACCTTGCTTCTGCTGCATGGGAAATTTATGCACCTACAAATGAAATTATCAGTCTACGAGGTGTGTGCCTCGATCGTGCGACCAATAATATCGCAGAATATATGACTTTCATCGAATTGTTGATTGATGCTATTTCGTTTGATATCCACCACCTAGTTATATGACTCGATTCGTAGCTAGTAGTACTACAGTTAAGTAATGTCTATGCTATCCAAAGTCCTACTTTATTACAGGTATATTTACAAATTCGCCTCTTAGAACGTTATTTTGATTATATCGAATATCAACACATTCCTAGATGTCTAAATACATTGACTGATGTTGTAGCTAATTATGTGTTAGACAAACATTTGGGACATTTATGAACCAATCACACATCAAATGTATTATAAAACACAAAATAAGCCGATAGAAGCCGTATATATGTATATAATGATCAAATGTTTTTACAAAAAGGTTATGTCCAAATATCAAAATCTCAAAATATGAAGCCCATAAATTCTACAAAATAGCATCACAGAGGACACTCACGATAACATACAACTTCTCGGACTACCCTACGGAGTAGTCGACTAAGAGACTCAGACACGCCCATAGTATGGCGTTGATAACGTCTCAGGATCTCTCCAATAGAGATGTTCGGGACATCCGCAATCAACCCCTCTAAGTTATGTTCCACTTCCTCATAGTCCTTAGCATCCCAGCTTGCCACTGGAGCCGCTTCTCCTTGCCTCTGAATGGGAGACGTTTCTAGAGGATGATACAGGCCTACATCTATGTCATCAAAAGAAATTTTTTTATTAGTCCTTGGATAAACATAAAAACATTTTATATAATAAAAATTTGCAAAAACATTAAAAAAGAAAAAAATGTGTACTTCTCACCCAAGTCACCCCACTGAGCATCCTTAGGCAGGACCAAATCCATATCTCCTCATAAATCCAAACCGACATATGCGTAGTCATCAATCATCATCATCTGGGGCCTCAACCAGTCAAAAAATGAATCATTATACTTGATTATAGGCCCTGATACGTGTCGAGCCATGAGGTTACACCACCTCAGCATCCTTGGATCCTGTGGGGTCGGTAAACCCCAATCTACCTGTAGTCACAACAGTGGGACCCTCTTGAGGAAGAATTACACCAAAAGTGACCCATACCCAAACTACTTCAGGTCACCCCTTCTGCACTTTGTCAATTACCTCTTCATGCTGCATAGAACCCCATCCGAATAGTTGAAAACTTGAGCCTCTGTGCACTCTATTGCGTATTGGAAATAGCTCTAGAGAGCCATGTGCGGAGCCGCGCTCCCAACCGTGCATGCAATGGTAAACAAGATAGTCCGTAGGGTCAAATCTTGGGACCCCCCCCCAAATGGAAACCTTACCCTTGCTTCTCTCTACCTCGGGAACATAATATCGGAGAACATACTCACTCATAGGAAGTTTGCCTCCTCTACCTCCAGTCAAAGTAGCATGGTATCCACGCCGTGACAGCCCCGTCAGAAAATAGATATCCTTGATATCTAGTGTCAGCGTGTGGACCCCTACATGAAATAACTATTGATCCACATCACACATGTGGACCAGGTACTCTAACACTCTGAGTTGGGCTCTCATGCCCGGGATCCTAAAAAATTTTAAGAGCCCACATTCAAGGAGGATAGCGGTTGTACCTGGATCATTCCCGGCAATGGCATCATCCTCCTTGTGTTCTCTTTCCCTCCATTCAAACATTGTGATGGTCAACACCTGCAATGGAGCCATAAGAAGGAAGTCAACAACTTGTCTTAACCTCTTTCATAATTTTTTATTGAGCAAAACCACACACAAAAATCTATTTTTCAGCCCTCRCAGGTGAAGCTTTTGCATAGTGTGAGATTCTCACAGGTGCATTGAAGCCCACCTACAAAAATCTCAGATTCTTGYAGGTCCYGAATGGGCCAGCTGCGAGAATGCTTGARCACATATACCGACCCTAAAATGGACTCAAAACTCTAAAATTGCCAATAAAAATCAAAAGTAAACCATGGAAAAGTTGGAAAATCAGGATATTACCTTGTTGGCTGAAAYCGTTTACYGAATGATCACTTGTACCTCCCACAATCGAGCAAAGAAATTTGGGGAAAAATGAGGTATGTTGGACAAGTTTTTGGMAAAGTAACAATGAAATGGTAAAAAAGRCTTTTTCACCCATATTTATTCACTTTTTACTATTTCTTGTTGATTTTTTATATTATTTTTATTGTTTTKCTTAAAAAACCTAATACCCTAATAGCCTTTTGAGTATGGTTTTTCGCAGATATAATGACCTCGAAGTCYGAACGACGGTTTACGAGTATTTTTCTTTTTKTCACATGTACAACTAMTTTTTTAGGGTTTTTGTAGGAAAAACCTTGAGCTCAGTCTTTGTTTGTTCTCGTGCTCGAAAATACATGAGAACGCARCCAAGTATAATTTTTCTCRTCTTTCCGTACTCATCATGGTAAMACGGAAACAATGAATGCAAGGGAGTATCCTTTAAGMTCTTTTCACGCTCCATAAAAACAAAAAGATTGYCGAGCGATCTTGTTCTTTTCACACTCGTTAAAGTATTTGAAGAAAACGTTTGACAGGTGATGGATTATCACTTTTTCGGTCTCGTCGAAMTCATTTACAAAAAAGGAACTGGGAGAGTTCTCTTTAAGTGTTTTTCAKATTCTCAAAACATGAAAAACCCTCAAGTTTTATATCCTTGGACTCGTTAAACAAACATCAAAAGACCCATAATGGGACCGAACCACTCCTTCCTAGGKTTCATTAAATGTACTTCGAGGGACTTGTCCGAARGATGAGCTTACATCRACAAGCATATKTTATCCTCCTTAAGCYTGTGTAAAAATAAAGAGGTACTCGCCAGAAATGGTGGGGGAAATTTTGGRAAAGGGATGTGTTTTCATATTCATATTAATGRCAGTAAGTGTCGCTCTTGAACATGACACCCCATATTYRTCATTTGAATCTGGGTTGGGAAGTCCATTTRTCTCTCATCTGACTTGCTACAAGGTCATATCTTGGGTCGTCTTTGAGTCAGTGMTGCCAAGTCCTTGGTCGTGTCGTTCATATGTTYAAGAGAAGTTCAAATGAGCCCTCCATTGAGTCAACCATCTRCAGTTKTTCATTCTTACCATGACGGCCTTCCCTGTGTCCATTTTTMATCATATTCATACTTTGATTCACCCTCAAAATCTGTTACTTATTTCATGTCATTGATGGGGGATACATCAAGGCCCTCCTCTGATGAGTCTTTTTCTGTCAAATTCAAATCATTATCTAGGAATAAGACTTAGAAATCATTTAGTACCTTAGAAACTGCATGCCTTAATGGCAGGTCTCTTCACTTTCGAAAGGGGTTTCACATCATTGATCCCTGATCAAGATATTCCACCGAGTTTTTGACTTCAACTCATTCATTCACATTCGTTCGAATTGTACTTCAGTACCTTCGGATTCATTGACATCAATGATGATTTCTCTCACACTTGTTAACGGTTTTCATCAATGACCGAGAATCGAGTGGTTTCTACCATGTTTGACTTCAACACATGTAATCACATGGCTAGATTCGTACTTTCAGGTGACGGGATTGAAGACCCTGGGTCTCATCTTTTTTATCCAGGCTACGATGGAGTATGTATGCTTTGTATTGACACATAGATCCACTTTGTATGTCACGTGGCTATTTCTTAATTCAAGTCTTCTAACATAGATCCACAATGTATTCCTGGTGGTTATGTAGCATTTTGGCGACATGGATCGATGGTGTATGATTGGTGGCCATGGCTTACGTTTATGATTTCATTCATTTGTGATCTGAGCATTGGAATTCCTACCTCAGAACTGGTATTATATTCTGCAGATGCTTGGTTGTTTACAGGTTTCTGATTAGGTGCGCTCCTTGTTTCTGACACACACACACACATTTTACAAAATACTTCGACTGTCACGAGTTCCAACCTCATACTTTGGGGGGCATTCTATTACACATTATTTTGGTCACTCTGGTGATGTCTCTACAGTGATGTGTTCAGGCTCTCATAAGATATTTTTTTCTTGAGAAAAGTGACCATTGTCTTCCTCTACAAAGCATATTTTTAAAGTGAGTTCACACGCTGCATATGATGCAGAGTGCAAAAATCCTCATTCTCGCAGGTTTCTCTATACTTGGTCTGTGAGGAGTTCATAGTTTTCTCTATAAGAAGGGTGTGAACCTGTTTCAAGGCTAGAAATGGAAGAAGAAGTTATGAAGGTTCTAGAAGAGTATCTTCTAGAAAATGAGTTGGCTTTCGTATGGTTGGCATCCTACTGACTTCTCAGATGTAGTGGGATCATCCTCATCCCTTTAACCATCTCTCCTTCTCCTATATAATGAAAGGTTTCTCAAGCAAAAGGTTAAGCAAGATTGAATGAAGAATTGATGAGAGAATTGTGTGAAGAACTCTGTTTGGATTGAAGCTTGAAGACTCTATTTGTCTATCAAGTTATATTGGATCTTCTTCATGCAAGTGTATATCAAGTGCGTTGTGTTGGAACCAAGGGTCACTGAAAGGAAGCTTGCGACATTAAGGTGATCTGGTTGTATCTTCTACTTTCATTTAATATAATACAGCGGCATGTCCCTTTCCCATAAAATCATTCTTATTTTATTGCATAACTCCTTGATCATATGCATAGGTTGACATTGAATATATTTTGTTATCTTCACTTTGGTTGGTTTGTGTTGTCTTGGACCTGATTTCAAAAGAGCACCTGAGTGAAGTACGAACAATAGAGACCTAAGGAAGAAATACAAAGGTATGTCACTCATTACTTTTCGGTAGTAGATTCAATGAATGCAACTTAGAGAAAGATTCATGTCCTATCCTGTTTTGTTCTAGATCCAGGTGGATCTAGGGAGATCAGTTAGTGTCCGCACCTACCGATTTATCCAATAATAAAGACCTATGCCTAATGCATTATTTCTTGGGTCTTGAAGTTTTGCAGAGCCCAGAGAAGATTTTCCTTAACCAAGGGAAGTATTTAGTAGAAATACTAAAGAGGTTTGACATGTTGGAATGCAAAGCCATGAACGCACCCATGGAAACAAAGTTGAATATCTTGGAAGATACTTCATCAGAATTGGTTGATGCTACTCTGTATACATATATTATTGGTTCGTTGATGTATCTAATGAATACTAGACCAAATATATGTTTTTTTGTGAACACCGTGAGTCAGTATATGGTAGAACCCAGACGTGTTCACCTTGTATCTGTAAAACATGTGATGAGATACCTTAAGGGTACGTTGGAATATGGTCTCTATTATATTGAACATCATGACTTCAAATTGTATGGATACAGTGATTCATATTGGGTTGGAAGTGTTTCTAATTAAAATAACACTTTAGGATGTTGTTTCAGTCTAGGGTTAGCCATGACTTCATGGTATAGCATGAAGCAATCTAGCATTTCTCTCAGCACAACAGAAGTAGAATACATTGCAGCATGTTCCTGTAGTTGTGAAGCCATATGGATTTGGAAGTTGTTGACAAGTCTATTCGATCTGGAGATGGAAGCCACTGTGATTCTATGTGATAACCAAAGTTCCATAAAGATGACAAAGAGCCTTTTGTTCCATGATAACTCAAAGCACATATAAATCCGGTATCACTATATTCGTGATATGGTGCAGAGGGGAGATAAATATCCAATATGTTGGCACAGATGAGCAAGTTGCAGATGTGTTGACCAAGCCTTTATCCCATGTGAAGTTTTTGAACTTCTGAGACAAGCTTGGTGTTGTCTGAAATGGCCTCCCTTGAAAGGGGGAGTGGTTTTGATGATACTATAGTATCCTGACCAAAAGTGGGTAGCTCCATTAGGATTTTATATCCTATGGGATTGACCATCCATGGGAATATCCCAAAGGTCCAGTAAGGATGGTTTTTCATAGAACCTGTGCATGTATATGTCATATGTGGTTTGTAGTGGTAGCTCCATTAGGATTTTAAACCCTAGGGAATATTTTGATTCTTGGGTAGATCGTGAAGGTCCGGTAAGGATGGTCTATCACAGTACCATGTGGTATCTCCATTAGGATTTTATATATTAGGGAATCTTATGATTACTGGGTAGATCCCAAAGGTTCATTAAGAATGGTCTGTCAGAGTACCACAAAATGTTTTTGTTGCACTTGCCTCATAGTATTTTCATATGATGGTGTTGATGATGTTATCTCAACGTCGTGTTGATGATGTTGTTGATGTTATCTCGGCCTCGTTCTCATGATGTTTATGATGTTATCTCAACCTCGTGTTGATGATGTTGATGATGTTATCTCATCCTCGTGTTGATGATGTTGTATCAAACTCGTGTTGTTGATGATGATGTATCGGTATTTTATTGATTGATGATGTTGTAATAGTGTTATACTAATTGGTGTTGATGCAGATAATGATGATGGTGCTACTCCAGCTCCATGCTATGAAAGATGATGTTGTTGATGATGAGAAAAAATTTCAATGATTTATAGTTGTGCCAATCATTGTTCTAGATGTTGATGATGTTGTTTCCCTCTCTCTCTCCTGATGATGTTGTATTGTGTTATGTCAGTAGAATACCCTTCTTGTTAAGGGGGAGTGTTGAAGTATTGTAACTACGAAGAATATTCTAATTCTAATTGAGTTATTTTTTTATAGATCAAATCCTCTTTTGTGGATTTATCATGTCGGGCTTTGTATAAGACCAAATCCTCTTTTGTGTATTGGTCAAACCATAGTTATATGGTTTTTTTTGTAAAGTTGTCCCTTAGGGATAATTAAAGTGGACTTAACCACTAGTTGGAGAATTCATCCCTGCTTGGTGAAATGATATAACCCTAGCATCTCCCAGCCAATATAAATAAGTGAGGAGGGAACCTCATTGTCTCACTCACTCAAGTCACTCATCTAGTGCGAAAGTATTGAAGGAAGATGTAGTTTGAAGAAGAAGAAGAGAGAGGTGAATCTTTAGTCTTGGTCATTCTTGGTGATTTGGTCTTTAGTATTAGCATTGTATTGGAAATCTATATTAGGAAATTTTTTGTTGGGTTTTCTCCCCCATGAAGGTTTCCTAGGATGAAATGTTGTGTACCTTGTGATTTTGTTTCTCTTAATGATCCTAGTTATTTTATTATTTTTGAAAACCATTAAAACTTACTAATCTGAATCTTCATCAACATCAAGAATCAATGCTTAACATGTCGTTTTCCAGGGAAAAATAACTTCAATATTTTGTCCCAAACAATGATGCCAAGAAATATGTTAGTCCTTAAGATGTTCCAGAATGTTAATGGAACTGTGCCAAGGAACCTTGGAGATACAAATAATATTTGGTTTTAAATCTATACATGTANATCATATTCATACTTTGATTCACCCTCAAAATCTGTTACTTATTTCATGTCATTGATGGGGGATACATCAAGGCCCTCCTCTGATGAGTCTTTTTCTGTCAAATTCAAATCATTATCTAGGAATAAGACTTAGAAATCATTTAGTACCTTAGAAACTGCATGCCTTAATGGCAGGTCTCTTCACTTTCGAAAGGGGTTTCACATCATTGATCCCTGATCAAGATATTCCACCGAGTTTTTGACTTCAACTCATTCATTCACATTCGTTCGAATTGTACTTCAGTACCTTCGGATTCATTGACATCAATGATGATTTCTCTCACACTTGTTAACGGTTTTCATCAATGACCGAGAATCGAGTGGTTTCTACCATGTTTGACTTCAACACATGTAATCACATGGCTAGATTCGTACTTTCAGGTGACGGGATTGAAGACCCTGGGTCTCATCTTTTTTATCCAGGCTACGATGGAGTATGTATGCTTTGTATTGACACATAGATCCACTTTGTATGTCACGTGGCTATTTCTTAATTCAAGTCTTCTAACATAGATCCACAATGTATTCCTGGTGGTTATGTAGCATTTTGGCGACATGGATCGATGGTGTATGATTGGTGGCCATGGCTTACGTTTATGATTTCATTCATTTGTGATCTGAGCATTGGAATTCCTACCTCAGAACTGGTATTATATTCTGCAGATGCTTGGTTGTTTACAGGTTTCTGATTAGGTGCGCTCCTTGTTTCTGACACACACACACACATTTTACAAAATACTTCGACTGTCACGAGTTCCAACCTCATACTTTGGGGGGCATTCTATTACACATTATTTTGGTCACTCTGGTGATGTCTCTACAGTGATGTGTTCAGGCTCTCATAAGATATTTTTTTCTTGAGAAAAGTGACCATTGTCTTCCTCTACAAAGCATATTTTTAAAGTGAGTTCACACGCTGCATATGATGCAGAGTGCAAAAATCCTCATTCTCGCAGGTTTCTCTATACTTGGTCTGTGAGGAGTTCATAGTTTTCTCTATAAGAAGGGTGTGAACCTGTTTCAAGGCTAGAAATGGAAGAAGAAGTTATGAAGGTTCTAGAAGAGTATCTTCTAGAAAATGAGTTGGCTTTCGTATGGTTGGCATCCTACTGACTTCTCAGATGTAGTGGGATCATCCTCATCCCTTTAACCATCTCTCCTTCTCCTATATAATGAAAGGTTTCTCAAGCAAAAGGTTAAGCAAGATTGAATGAAGAATTGATGAGAGAATTGTGTGAAGAACTCTGTTTGGATTGAAGCTTGAAGACTCTATTTGTCTATCAAGTTATATTGGATCTTCTTCATGCAAGTGTATATCAAGTGCGTTGTGTTGGAACCAAGGGTCACTGAAAGGAAGCTTGCGACATTAAGGTGATCTGGTTGTATCTTCTACTTTCATTTAATATAATACAACGGCATGTCCCTTTCCCATAAAATCATTCTTATTTTATTGCATAACTCCATGATCATATGCATAGGTTGACATTGAATATATTTTGTTATCTTCACTTTGGTTGGTTTGTGTTGTCTTGGACCTGATTTCACAAGAGCACCTGAGTGAAGTACGAACAACAGAGACCTAAGGAAGAAATACAAAGGTATGTCACTCATTACTTTTCGGTAGTAGATTCAATGAATGCAGCTTAGAGAAAGATTCATGTCCTTTCCTGTTTTGTTCTAGATTCAGGTGGATCTAGGGAGATCAGTTAGTGTCTGCACCTACTGATTTATCCAATAACAAATACCTATGCCTAATGCATTATTTCTTAGGTCTTGAAGTTTGGCAGAGCCCAGAGAAGATTTTCCTTAACCAGGGGAAGTATTTAGTAGAAATACTAAAGAGGTTTGACATGTTGTAATGCAAAGCCATGAATGCACCCATAAAAACAAAGTTGAATATCCTGGAAGATACTTCATCAGAATTGGTTGATGCTACTCTGTATACATATATTATTGGTTCGTTGATGTATCTAGTGAATACTAGACCAAATATATGTTTTGTTGTGAACACCGTGAGTCAGTATATGGTAGAACCCAGACGTGTTCACCTTGTATCTGTAAAACATGTGATGAGATACCTTAAGGGTACGTTGGAATATGGTCTCTATTATATTGAACATCATGACTTCAAATTGTATGGATACAGTGATTCATATTGGGTTGGAAGTGTTTCTAATTAAAATAACACTTTAGGATGTTGTTTCAGTCTAGGGTTAGCCATGACTTCATGGTATAGCATGAAGCAATCTAGCATTTCTCTCAGCACAACAGAAGTAGAATACATTGCAGCATGTTCCTGTAGTTGTGAAGCCATATGGATTTGGAAGTTGTTGACAAGTCTATTCGATCTGGAGATGGAAGCCACTGTGATTCTATGTGATAACCAAAGTTCCATAAAGATGACAAAGAGCCTTTTGTTCCATGATAACTCAAAGCACATATAAATCCGGTATCACTATATTCGTGATATGGTGCAGAGGGGAGATAAATATCCAATATGTTGGCACAGATGAGCAAGTTGCAGATGTGTTGACCAAGCCTTTATCCCATGTGAAGTTTTTGAACTTCTGAGACAAGCTTGGTGTTGTCTGAAATGGCCTCCCTTGAAAGGGGGAGTGGTTTTGATGATACTATAGTATCCTGACCAAAAGTGGGTAGCTCCATTAGGATTTTATATCCTATGGGATTGACCATCCATGGGAATATCCCAAAGGTCCAGTAAGGATGGTTTTTCATAGAACCTGTGCATGTATATGTCATATGTGGTTTGTAGTGGTAGCTCCATTAGGATTTTAAACCCTAGGGAATATTTTGATTCTTGGGTAGATCGTGAAGGTCCGGTAAGGATGGTCTATCACAGTACCATGTGGTATCTCCATTAGGATTTTATATATTAGGGAATCTTATGATTACTGGGTAGATCCCAAAGGTTCATTAAGAATGGTCTGTCAGAGTACCACAAAATGTTTTTGTTGCACTTGCCTCATAGTATTTTCATATGATGGTGTTGATGATGTTATCTCAACGTCGTGTTGATGATGTTGTTGATGTTATCTCGGCCTCGTTCTCATGATGTTTATGATGTTATCTCAACCTCGTGTTGATGATGTTGATGATGTTATCTCATCCTCGTGTTGATGATGTTGTATCAAACTCGTGTTGTTGATGATGATGTATCGGTATTTTATTGATTGATGATGTTGTAATAGTGTTATACTAATTGGTGTTGATGCAGATAATGATGATGGTGCTACTCCAGCTCCATGCTATGAAAGATGATGTTGTTGATGATGAGAAAAAATTTCAATGATTTATAGTTGTGCCAATCATTGTTCTAGATGTTGATGATGTTGTTTCCCTCTCTCTCTCCTGATGATGTTGTATTGTGTTATGTCAGTAGAATACCCTTCTTGTTAAGGGGGAGTGTTGAAGTATTGTAACTACGAAGAATATTCTAATTCTAATTGAGTTATTTTTTTATAGATCAAATCCTCTTTTGTGGATTTATCATGTCGGGCTTTGTATAAGACCAAATCCTCTTTTGTGTATTGGTCAAACCATAGTTATATGGTTTTTTTTGTAAAGTTGTCCCTTAGGGATAATTAAAGTGGACTTAACCACTAGTTGGAGAATTCATCCCTGCTTGGTGAAATGATATAACCCTAGCATCTCCCAGCCAATATAAATAAGTGAGGAGGGAACCTCATTGTCTCACTCACTCAAGTCACTCATCTAGTGCGAAAGTATTGAAGGAAGATGTAGTTTGAAGAAGAAGAAGAGAGAGGTGAATCTTTAGTCTTGGTCATTCTTGGTGATTTGGTCTTTAGTATTAGCATTGTATTGGAAATCTATATTAGGAAATTTTTTGTTGGGTTTTCTCCCCCATGAAGGTTTCCTAGGATGAAATGTTGTGTACCTTGTGATTTTGTTTCTCTTAATGATCCTAGTTATTTTATTATTTTTGAAAACCATTAAAACTTACTAATCTGAATCTTCATCAACATCAAGAATCAATGCTTAACATGTCGTTTTCCAGGGAAAAATAACTTCAATATTTTGTCCCAAACAATGATGCCAAGAAATATGTTAGTCCTTAAGATGTTCCAGAATGTTAATGGAACTGTGCCAAGGAACCTTGGAGATACAAATAATATTTGGTTTTAAATCTATACATGTA
>JZKD02S2340568.1:0-10161 GCA_000966675.3 Picea glauca
CACATATGAAGATATTCACTTTCATTCAAGCATGGTCGACTATCTGAACCAAATTTAGAAGAAGTTGAAGAATTTGTTCAATAAAATCGATGATAATTAGGTTATGTATATTGAGAAAGAGTTGATATCTCTTAGTCGTCTCTCCTTTGATAGGATTGAATACTATTTGGCTGAAGTGAAGGAGCTTAAGTTGAAATCGAGTGAATGAGGAAAGAATTTTATGAAGAAATATGATCAACCTATAAAACTAATATTGTCGAAGTTGAAGACATGTTATGATGTTTTATGTTCAACATTCCATTCTAGTTGGGGTTCTATAAATGAAGATAGTAAGGACTATACGTTTGATTCCTTTTGCGGTTTGTTGATTAGAGCACAATAAAAGTTGTTTGATGAAAAAAAATTGAGATTAAGCAACAGGGCCATCTCCTTTTGAGGGAAAAGGTTAAAAAACTATAAATAAAGAGGTCAAGAATACAATCAAGGGAAAGATAATGGAGGTTATTATTATAAGGATTTTTTTTTCCAAACTGACTAGAAGAATCATGTTGATTAGCGATGGACTAAGAAAGGGATGAAGAAGAAGACTATCAACATTTTTGAAAGGAAAGACATGTTGAGAAGATTTTTTGGAAGAAGACCAAAGATCTTGACCATAAGGTAAAGAATCTTGAAGCTGAGGTGTTAACTAGTTGACCAACCAACCTATAACATCAATTTTATAAGGTAAGGGAAGTAACTTTACTTTATGTATTGGTGCTTCTCGGGCATTGCATGCTCACATTTATAAAAGTGAGTGGATAGTTGACTCTAGTTGTACCTATCATATGGCTATGGATGCTTCTCTCTTTTATTCATTAAGTAAAGATACCAAAGAAGAAATATTTGTTGCAGATGATTATGCACTTAATATTGTTGGTTGTGGTAGGATTGGATGTCAAATGGTGTGACCATTGATGTGTATCATATAACAAGTTTGAATGCCAATTTATTGTATATATCCCAACTAACACAAACTAGCAAGAAGATTGAATTATGGCCTGATAGGTTTGTTGTGAAGGATATTCACGATGACTTTATTGTTTTTATTGTTTTGCATACTTTTGATAGACCCATAGTGAAATAAATTGAAAATACATGAAAAAATGTGTTTCTTGAAAGAAACATGTTTTTTCATGTATTTCCAATTTATCTCACCGTGGGTATAATTTTTCCTTGAATAAGTACCCACTCTACATACTTTTGATAGACCCGTAGTTAGATAAACTGGAAATACATGAGAAAAATATTTTATGTTTTTTCTCATGTATTTCCAATTTATGTCACTATGGGTCCATCAAGAGTATGCATAGTGGGTACTAGTTGGATGCAGAGTTAAATTTGACATATAATGAGTGCCTACACTTGAAATTTGAGTAAAATGATAATAAGATAAGTTGAAAATACAATAAAAAATAATTTATTTTTCTTTCCCTCCAAAAATATTTACCCTTATGATCTAAGTAGAAAGACACATCCATCTAGCCCTCTATGTCATGTATCCAGCATGAGGACACAAATTCATGAGGATACGTGCCAGACATGGATTTGAGATGTGTCCTTTGTATTCTCCTTTATATTTCATTTACATCCTTCTACTTAAATTTTTAACATTACCATTAATTGTGTGAGGATGTTTGAGAGTGGTTCCATTCTCATTGGACTTCATATGGAGAAAGTAGAATTTTAGGTCCCATTCAAAATTCAACAGACTTAACAGTTTTCAGGATTTCAATATTGGAAGGATTACAATGTTTCCACTGGATTCTATCATGTATGAGGGTATGGAACTGGAACTTCATCAAGAGAACCAAGCCCTTTATGTACCTAGATGTTGGTGGTATTGATTGTTGAACTCTTTAGTCATGACCCTAGTAAAAATATACCCTTCACTCAAGTATACACTCTTATGTTGAACTCTTCTCTTTTTCATCGTGTCAGGCGACTTAATGGCGTATGTGCACACCAACCTCCATCTTATTTACATGTGGAGATAAGAATGGTTGATGGTAAAGACAAAGATGTGGGATGTGTTTCCTAATGATATGGGTTTGGACAACAGTGTTGAGTTGGCACTAGCCAACTTGGATCTTAATGAACCAATGCTAGAGCTGGTCACTTTTGATGATGGTGATCCTCTTAAGAGGTCATATTCCACACCAACATATGCACAAATTGCATTGGATATAGAGGAGGATGAGGACTATGGAAGAGAGAGCATTGGTAGTGATGCTAATCTTGATGATTATGACATGGAGGACTACTGACAATTGCGATTCATGAGCTATAATATTCTTCCATCTACAGTTATATTATCCACCCTATAGCTATTTTATATTTTCCATTGGTATTCCCACCTATAGTATCAGTGACTCTAGCTCAGTATCTATGTACATTGTAATACATTTTTATTTTTATGACTGAATGAGATTGAGAATGATGTAGCTTATGTTCTAATTTCTTGTGCGTTAAGTGTTTGTCATTTGATCATCATTGATGTTACAATGTATTATGTAACATGTTTTGTACCATGTAAATCTTCTAGTTTCTAACAAAATATGAATCTTTATGTCTATATTTCATTTTTGTATGTGTAATTTTCAATTTTTTTTCATATGTGTGTGTGTGTGTGTTCTCTGTGTCATGTTTCTGAGGTCATCGTGTCACATGTCATACACTCATATTTTTGTTTCCTTCATGTCCCGTGTCATTGTGTTAGGTGACTTATCTTATGATTGACATCATTATTTTGAACCCTATTAGTTCTTTTAAAGTTGTTGATTGCACATTTTTTTTGTTTTGAGACCCATTTTTTACCTCAAAATTTCTCTATTGAGGCTCAACTAGTAGCAAACAGATTTTTTCAGTAGGAAGGTATCAACTACACCAAGACCTTTTCCCTTTTTTCAAAATGAATAATTTCGAACTTATTCTTTCACTTGCTACTTGTTTTGTATGGGAGGAACATCGGGAAAATGTCAAGAGTGATTCTTACATGGTGATCTCATTAAAGATATTTATATGGAGAAATTATCGGGAATGTGTTATATTCTTTGCATGGTTATCTCCACACGCTATGAACATGCATTGGGTGTGCTGGGTGTTGGATATTTTCAACTTCGGGTAATCATTCTCCACAAGAAAGTACAAGAAGACCCATCTACACCATGACAGAATCCCTAGGAAGAAGTGGAGACCCAGGAAGAGAAGTCGACCCCATAGGAAAATAATAGAGATATTAAAGACCTAGAAATAAGAAGTCGGCCCTAGAATGGTGCCCAGATTAGTATAAATACATGATTGAATCATTTCATTTGGACAGTCACATAGGTCCTTTTGCAGTGCACACAAGGCAGTTGCAACTATAGTTTTTTTGGTAATTTCGCTATTTTTTGGTTTCTGGGATCTTGATGAGTGCACCACACTTGGGAAGGATATTCTTGGTTGCTCTTGGTCATCTTATTGAGGCACTAGGTCTTGGTGATGCTAGCCTTGGGGAGGATCTTCTCTGTATGGTATTTTTGGCTATTGATGGTGATGTACTAGTAATATCTTGGATTGAATTCTTCTATAGAAAGGTTGTTGGGTTTTCTCCCAAGGTTGGGTTTCCTAGGATAAAATCTTGTGTTCTTGTGTCTACTATGCATGGTTAATATTTCTAGATCTTGTTATTTTCAGTGCTTTGTTATAGTTGAGATTTTCAATGTATAGTTATTCTATGATAACTGATGTATGAAAGTGAATCTTGTTATTAATCATAAGGAAATAACTATCAAATCTTATAATAATAAAACATCAACATGGTATCAAAGCTAGTTGAAATATTGCCATTGCACAGTTTTTGTTTGCCGCTGCACATACTTTAACTTGTCAAGACCATTGAGAAACTTATTGGAGGATGCTGAGTTAAATTCTGCCATAGATCATATCACCTTATCCTAACGCACCCCCTATTGGTCTAAGATTATCTTGGTGGAAGTTGAAATTTTACCTAAAACCCACTACTACAGTTGCAACAACTTTCGTTGTGAAGCTCGTTAGCATTTAGTGGGTTGAGTTGAGGAAAACCTTTTGTATAGAGCATCTCGCCTTGCCCTAGAATACCTACTGCACTTCTTAGCTTGACCTTCTGCCAAAGTTCAAATTTTAGGGTTTATTGACATTTTCCTGGACATTGAACTTTCTGCTAACTTGATTTTGTGATTTCCTCATGTACTGATGGTGTCCAGTTTTAGATTAGAAGACAAGATGGATGGAATTACAAATTTCAGAGGTATGCACTTATATATTTTTCCAAGTTATATAATTTAGCAGAGTATGAGGGTGTTTGTAGGGGATGTACAAGGGACCTTGTCCAGGCAATGAACCAAATGGATAATTGAATCTAGTGCATTCAGAGGAATAGTGCACCCTCCCTAGAAATTAAGACTCCAGGTTTGCATATCAGGTTTGATATTTTTATATTGCTGCATATTAAATACATATTGTAACTGGGACAACAATCTTTAGATTTCTATTACTGATGAACACTTTTTTCTATCAAATTTTTAGTGACACTTGAATATTGTTAGTACCATAATCATTATGTAAATAATACTATTGATGCACTTGTTTGCAAGATAGAATTGATCTCCTCTAGGAGATGTTCTTAGTTGTTGTCTTTGTCTCAGGCATGTTTCTATGGAGGTCACAACACTAGAAAAGTGTTTCTCTTTTCTTTTATTCTTATTTTGTTATGGGAATGTTACCATGGAGGAATGATTGGTAACAACACTGGAAAAGTGTTGTTCATGTTTTCAATTTTTTTATTCTTGTTCCTATTTCCTTATCTTAAGAATATTGTTCTTGTCTGCTATTTTTGTTATTGCGCTTGTTCCAGGAAGGTCATAGGTGATATATCTGAGAGCGAGCTACAATGATGGTTGCACAAGGAAACATATTAGATGGTCTCTAGTTTGAGACATGGATTAGGCTATCCAAACATGGATTTTTATACATGCCAATATATATCCCAAAGGTGAAGATGAAAAAGTTAGAACCTTCAAAAAAGAAGGATACTTTTGTGGGATACAGAGTGTTCCACATGGAGATTGATAGTGACCATACATATCTATTTATTTCATTTGTTTACTCTTCATATCACCGGGAAGAGTTAGTAGATATAGAAGGGTCGATGGATCTACCTAGAGACATTGCAGTGACTAGGAAGAGGCCAACATGGATTCATGATACATTGTAAGATGTAGTGAGACATGCAACACTTCGTGGATTCTTGTGTTACATGGAGTCACATCATTGATTCCAAACCTTCCAGTTATGAGGAGGATCATTGGCTCCACCAGTGGTGAGGAAGTCAACCCCACCAAGTACCAACACAGAGGGAGCCAGAGTTCAAAGGGAGTGAGCCTTCAAGATCCAGTAGGGAGGAGAAACCTCCCAAGACAACTCATTGGAGATCATAATTTAGAGGAGATAAACACATGCAAAGGGAGAAGATGGCTCCAGATTTTGTACAGACTCAGAGTGAGCATGATCTCAGGGAGAGTCAGTTGACTCAGAGGAAGAGCCGTTCATTTAGAAGGAGTTCCCCCTCATATTAAGGTGGGAGAGAGACATATTGCAGGACTAATATAAAGGTGTCATGATGTGAGGAGGCTTCGAGTAGATGTGATGTCTACTGGGAGGATACACTTGTTTCAATAGATATTTCTACAGTGACAGAGGAAGAAACTAGTCAGGAGGATTGGGTATGGATTTTGTCTCAGTCACAAAGGGAGAAACCAGTGAGGCAGATTGGACAACAAGACTTAATCCAGTGATAGAGGGAGTTGGCCTTAGAGTTTGAGATGGAGGATCCTGGCCGGATGTACTCTTGGGATAGAGGTGTGATGAGAAAAAATGAGATATTCCTCATCCAGGGGCTATTGATGAGATTCGATATGATGGATTGCAAGTCCATGACTACACCTATAATGAAAAATATGAAGAAATTGAGTGATTCTACTTTAGATTCATATTTGGTGATCCCATGATGTACAAGAAGTTGATTGAATCCTTGATGTACCTGGTTAACACTAGGTCAGATACTTTCTTTGCACCTAGAGCCAGTTTATGGTAGAGCGGAGACACTACCATTGGGTTGTGTTAGTAACATTTCTTGTCCTGGGCACAAAAGTATTCAGGTCTGCAAGTTGCACAAGAAGCGTCCAAGCGCAGCACGAAAAAATCTCGTTTTAGGCTTCCAAGCAAGTAAGTGGGCGAGATTATATTTTCAACAGTCCAGATTCATCCATGAGAGCAGATCGACGGTCGGCGGGAAATCGCCTTTGAGAATAAACACATGGTCACAACTCGTGGTCACTTGGGAAATAAAAAGAGTTGTGCAAGAGGGGCCAAAGGCATCGAGTTTGGTCACAGAAGGGATCATCGCGATCTCCAGGTGCCATCTGATTCAACCTCAATCCTAGTTTTCGCTTGGAGTAAATGAAGGTGAGAAGGGGTGGTTGAAACCTCTCCTCATTCATTAAGTGTAAGGTATGGAGGGTCTGGCAAGCTGCTTGCCCGAGAGGGTCCTGTGTACCGATTTTTTCCAAAGAAGCCATGCTGAGTCCTCGACTAGCCAGAAAGGTATGCACACGCTTACTCGGCACTTAATGGATCAGCTACTCCCCTTGTAGGACCCATGCACAATTAAGGAGGCGTCTGACGAAGAATATCCGTCCGAAATTGACTTAAGGGACACCAAGCCTTGGATGACTGAGCACGCCTCTGTTAGGCGAATTTTTCTGAGTATATAGACTTAGTCTTTGTATTTTGTAATCATCAATGGTTGAGAAAGGATCCCGGTTGTAAAGCTTTAATGAAGCAATGCTATTACTTTTTATGTGTGGACTTTTGAGACTTCTTGCCTTATGAATGTCAGTTTCTTTCACGTCTTTGTTTACACTGTATTAGAGCAGCTCAGAATTGGAGGATCCAGTCGAGTTGTAACTGTTATAGGATGATGTAGGTTGGATCACTATAACAATTGCATTGTTTCTAATTGGTCTCTGTGATTTTCTTAGCGCTGAACGACTTGGAATTGGAGGATCTAGTCAAGTCCCCCTTTCAGTTTCTCAAAGCCCTGAACCAAGAGGATCTTGCATTCAGATTTTTTCTTCTACAAATTACTGAAAGGTTTGTTGCCTAAGGTAGTTTGTTCACCCCTCTCACCAAGTCTTCAACCTGCCCATCTTTAAATCAACTCACTGACAGAAGTTAGATCAAGACCTCCTTTATTCCTTACATACTAGACCCAGTCCCTAAGTTAGAGTGATATCTTCCTGAGTCTCTACCCATTTGATCACCCATTACAAACTATCATGACATAAAACTGATTGGTGTTGGGCTCTGCTCCTGCAAGCAATCCAGGAGTGACTTCTAACACTAACATTTCTGGCGCCATTGCCGAGGACGAAGTTGAAAATTTTCCCCGGGATTGAATGACATTGAGCCTTTGATTCTGAAGGTGCATTGGGTATCAGAGCCTTTGAAGATTTCTACTGTGCACCTGGTGACTCCATTGTGACGACTCCACTGTGGCGAACCTGTCGTGTTAATTATGGTTTTCAAAGGCAGACACACACGGTCCCATCCACAACTGCCTCTATCTACACCTAAAACTAATCCAGAGGTGGTTCTCAGAAAAGGAAAGGCCTCTGAAGAAGAAGCTTCCACCGCCGAACCAGGTAATCTGCCATCTCCTTCTGTAGGAACTCCATTTTCTTCTCCTCTGTTTCTTGACAGACCTCTTTCAGAGGTTTCCCATTTCCTAAATTTTGGGAGTGTTCCTGCTGAGTTTTCCCTTGTTGGTCCAGGATTGGAGGGAGAAATCCTTGTCCCTCCCCTCTCCTCTGAAGTTGTGCATTGGCGTAGACCCAGGACCGCTGAATATTTCCCCACTCCTATATTTTCCACTCCTCCTCTTGTTACTATTGCCACTCCTGCACAAAGAGGAGCATCTGCTGATTTGAGCCCGTTAGCCTTTTCTTTAAATCCCCTTTTGTTTCCCATTCCACTTCGAGACTCATTCCCAGTAGCCCCTTCGTGAACTCCTTCTCCTCCAAGTTCTCCTCCACCTAATATTCATATGGCTGGCGCTATTCCCCCTCTAAATAGAATGGACGCCATAGTTGCTTCCAGATATGCTCCCTTAATCCTACCCCATCCTATGAATCCTCTCCCTGCTGGAGATTACTTGAAGTATATGCCCAAGTTCACCGGGGAAGGGGACATAACTACGGAAGAGCACCTGGCTGCTTTCTACAGTTATGCAGACAACCTGAACATTGAAAATGAAGATGTCTGGATGAGAGTATTCGTCCAGAGCCTGGATGGTGAGGTGAGGAAGTGGTTTAGAGGATTGGCCCCTAAATCTATTGCTTGGATCGAAGCCTTGGATAGTGCTTTCCTGAGGCAGTGGGGAGATAGGAAGGATTTCATGTATTACATGACAGAGTTTGGGTCTTTGAAGAAGATGGAAGGAGAGTCTGTCTCTGACTTCTCCAAAATATTCAATAAGATGTATAATAAAATTTCTGCCAAAATAAAACCCTCAGAAGCCTCGACCAAGATTTCTTATGCTAGTGCATTTGGCCCCGATTTCTGTCTTTTATTGAGAGAAAGAAGATCCACCTCCTTAGCTAAAATGAAATATGCAGCCATAGAAGTGGAATCCAATGTATTAGCAGTTGATAGACTAAGGAACAAGACCGATGCAGATAAAAGAAAGGGAAGATCGGAAACCTCGACTTTTGGCCCATTGGTGCCCCACCCTCAAGTGGATGAACTGACCAAGATGGTGAAGTCTTTGTCTACAGAGATGGAGATAATGAAGGTGGAGGGGAGGAAAGCATACAAGGGCCTTCAAAACGCTGAAAAAAAAGGAGGTTTTAGGAGGCCAAACAATATTACTTTCCTGACTGTGCAAAGAGAGAGGGGAAGAGACAGAGAAGACCAGAAAATTCAGGCCCCTTATTAAAACAATTTTGTGGCTAAGGGGAAAGAAGGGGAAACAGATGAGCTTGATCCTAAAATCCATTGCTGCGGGGACACTCCTCCTTTTCCTCATCTCACTCAATCAACATACGAGGAGTCTCTCATGGACACTCATCTAAATGAACTGAGCAAGGGAGACAAGGCTAGTGGCAGCCAAGGCAGGTATGATCTGAGGTCTAAGAAAAATATAGTAGCACCTGATGTTCTTGAGTAGTTCACTAGAACAGAGAAACCTGCTAATGAAGTAGCAGACAGTCACTGAGGTAAGAAGATCCAACCCCTCTCTCCCATAGTCTAGAGTCATGTTCCCGAAATAAGAGAAATCCTGAATCTTACATCTTCTTTTAATTTCGAGCATGAAATTCAAAAGATTAGAATCTCTGTGCCCTTGACCGAATTGATTAAAAATGAAGGGTTCAAGAAACGCTTCTCTGAGCTTTTACAATCTGAAGTCTCATGCCTTCCCACAGACTCCATCAATTTGCAAGATGAAAAGCCTGCAGTTATTCTAGGTCCTATGGTAGAATATAGGAATGACTCATCCCCTCCCTTCTACACTTCCTTGAACATACANTACTACACACATTTGCAGAGAGAAATTGAGAAAGAAGAAGCAAGAGAGAAAGAATGGAAGAATTCTCATTAACCATATTCCACACTCAAAGAGTGAATAATTTACAATAGATATAGGACACATGATGTTGTGATTTTCCTTGGTATTCGCTTTCTTTTTACATTTTTCCATGCAAGTCTTCCTTGTTATGGTTCTCGAGATTTTTCAACAATTCAATGGTTCTCTAGTATACCAAAAATTAGATTGCTGACACTTATACTTTTTTACCTTAGCTTGATGTTATCTTGGGTTTTGAAAATATTTAGACTCTTCAATAGAATCAATCACTTTGATTCAATCATCTTAGGGTGCTAGTCTTTGAGTTTTGGAAACTTTGAATTAAACTGTTTACCTTCTCTTGACATTAAATTTGGCTCTATCAATACTTAAAATATTTGACAAATTCAAACTGTCTACAATCATCCCAAGGGTCTAGGCTTCGAGAAATTGGCATGCACAACAGTCACAATTGG
>JZKD02S2340568.1:10171-31675 GCA_000966675.3 Picea glauca
TATCAAAACTTTTAGGGTCTAAGGTATTCAACTCTACCTCAAGCATATGACCTCGCATCTCATCCTTCTTTCCAAAGAGTCCTTCCAGGGTGGTCCAGATCTCATTTGGAGTCTTTCATGCAACAACATGAAACCATAAATCATTGGATATTAACTCAAGAAGTAGTCCTGTGGCCTCATCCTTACGGTTCGCCCATTTCATCTTCTCAATCGCTGATGTAGGTTCTGTTTCTATTGCCATCGTCAAATTATATAGTCATTTTCTTTTGAGTTGGAATGTCGCCTTGGGATTCCAATCAAAATAATTGTATGGTGTGAGGATTACCACCAAGTTTGACTGTATAATAGTTTTCATATCCATCTCTCCCACTGTTTCTAATAACCCCTAAATATTTACTCTCAATCTTCAAGTGAAAAATTAAGAAATCATGGCAGAAAGAACACTTTAAGTGAAAATTCGTATTAGTTTCAAGAGATGATATTGCGACTTACTTTCTGAGCAAACGATGAGAAATCTCGCAAAACAATTGAAAACCCACTTCCAAAATGGGTCGATTTACTTTCCATGAGGTCCGTTTCCTCCAAAATGTAATATTTTGGGAGCAGTGAATGTAGAAATGTATGACCACATATTCATATCAGTTTCAGGAGGCTATCTTGCGACTTACTTTATGAGAAAACGGTGAAGAATCTCGCCAAACAATTGAAAACCCACTTCCAAAATGGGTTGATTTACTTTAATTTGGAGTCGTTTCCTCCAAAATGTAATATTTTGGGAGGAATAATTGTTGAAAGTTACGACCATGGATTTAGCTCGCCGAAACCTCGATTTTCCTTATTCTTTGGCTTGTTTGGCTTGCTCCAAGCAACATAGCTCTGATACCATGTCAATGTTTCATGGAAACCTGCACAGGAGATTTAGCTAAATCATGCACATGCAAAGCTTATCAAGAAAAGGAAGAGATATTCAATATGGAAGAATGAGAAAATATGTTCACACTACTCCAATGAGTTGATGATTTATACATAGATCATGATCAATATGATCCAATGAATGAGTGGAATACACTCATATATAGGGCAAAACATTCCATAATTAAGAAAAACAATCAAGCAATTAACTTTCCTTAGGAATGCATGCATGCATAATAGTGATGGTAAAAATAGAAAGTCTAAAATAGAACTAGTCAGTTAACTCCCACTGAACTAGTGTGTTGAAAATAGAAATTTCTCCAACATCGTTTGTCGACAACCTTTGAAGGATTTGTGAAAAGTTGTCCATTGTCTCGTTCCTCTATTGCTCAAGGGCTTTCTTGAGCAAAATTTTGAAAGGATCTCCTATCCCCTTGTCTTTCTTTTCGCACGCCATGGAAGGTTTCTTGGGCATGCGAGAGAATGTTTCCTCAAGAGAAACAAGCTTGAGACCCAACTCTCTATACCCTAACCTCGTTGGGGACATGCACTAAAAAATGACAAGGAGCAGATTGCTTTGATACCACTGGTCCAAATTTATGAGCAGAAGGAAATGAATACACAGATTTATAATATTAACATAGAGGCACAGTGAATAACAACATAGATACAATAAAATTGGACTTCTATTAAATAAGAAATATGTTGAAACTGTAAAAAGCAGGCCGAAACATCCTTGCTAGAATGGTGGCAGCTTATCTCTAAGAAGAGATGTGACGGCTACGCTTATTCACAAGAAGATGAGTACATTGAGGCTCCAAAAGCCTTTTTACATTAAACATGAATGCAAAAACCCTATACATCCAAAAACCTAACCTTAGGAGATGAAGGACCAAAAGTCATGTGGGCCCCATTGGGGTAAGTTGGTACATCAACTTCCTAGGGTCGTAACTTTTGCATACGATCTCTGTTTGTGGTGTTCGATACCTCGTCGGGAAGGTCTATCCAAGAAGTACAACTTCCATTGAGGGATAAAGAATTAGGTTGGTAACCCCCTCAAAAGTCTAAAAAAACGTCTTTTAGGGCCTCAAAACGACCCCAGAAGTTTGGGACTCGAAAATCTAGAAAAAAAAAACGCCAAGATGAAAACTGTAACTGCCAAGATGAAATTTGTATGTGAGCTAGCTAGAAGAGGTGGGTGGACATCGAAATCTACCTGGATCAAAAGCTTACAACAATCCCCATGCTTTGAAAATGATGACAATATTTTGTGTCGATTGAAGAAATCCTTATATGGTTTGAAACAAGCTCCCAGAGCATTGTATGAGAAGATTGACAAGTTATTTCTTAATTTTGGTTTGAAAAGTTGTGAATCAAATCACATTGTTTATTCCTAAATTTAATGTAGATTATGATACTTTAATTGATGCATACTATGTTGATGATTTAATCATTACTAGAGATAGTGTGGAATTAATTTTACATTTGAAGAAACAATTAACATATACATTTGAAATGATTGACCTTGATTTGTTACATTTCTTTTTGGGAATCCAAGTTTTTCAGATGGATGAGTTTATATTTCTCTCTCAACCTGAATATATGTTGAATATATTATAGAGGTTTAATATAAATGACTATAAATGGTGTGCTACACCATATCAATCAAGAGTGTGATTCTTCAAAATTCAATGTTAATATATAAGAAGTGTGTTGGTAGCCTCATTTAGTTAACTCATAATAGATATGATATATCCATTGTTGTTATTGTGGTCTGTAGATTCATGTAAGATTTGAAAGAGAGCCACTTAAAGGCCACAAATATGTTTTTTCTCTAGATCAAGGGCACATATCATCTTGGTATACTTTATTACAACAATAATATGAAGCAATTGGTTAGTTATTATGAATTAGATTGGGTTGGATATGGATATAACATGAAGCTGAATTCAAGCTATGTGTTTCATCATATATCTAGACCCATATTCTAGTCTTATAAAAATAAAAAGGTGGTTTCCTTATCGACTACCAAATTCCAATATAAGGGTGCAGTTAATACTAGCATAGAGGTAATGGGAATTCAAAAATACTATGTGAGCTTAGATTCCCCTTTGAGGAGTCAACTACAATGTATTGTGACAATCAAAATGAAATTCAAGTAACCAAAGTCCCTATTTATCACAGTAAAATGATACGTGTAGAGATTCATGCCCATTATCTGAGACAATTGGTACATGGAAATATTGTGATTCTTGTTTATTGCAAGACAAATGATCAGATAATTGATATTTGTATGAATCCATTAACAAAATATAAGTTTTTGAAACTTTGGTCTATGTTCAAGATTCAAGTAGCTGCAATTATGTGGGGTTGTGTAGAGATAATTCCACCTCCTAAATCTCTATGAAGTTTTGCTTGAAACATCAAGTTCACCATACCTTTAGATCTTCTAGAGACAATCAATCAATAGTCGAAGGTTTAAAGTTCAAATGGTTGGTCAAACCAACCAAAGGTGGCCTCGACTTAGTCAACTATTGCATAGGTTAATGCCTAAAAGCTGGAGACCTAGGTGTGCTCAAGGTGATCAAAGTTGACAACGTCTTGTTTTATGGGATTTAGTTATACTTTGGGTTATATATAGATGATCATATGGATCAATATATTATAAAAAAATGTTTTGATAATAAATATTTGATTATTATTCCATATGTAGAGCTATGGTCACCCATGCTTCGATGCATAACAATATCTTTATACACCACCTTACTTTTGCAATTCTTGGTTCTCAAACATTCATGCGCTATTTGATAATTTTTGGCCACATAGATCCTTATTTTGGATTCTATCTAACCTATTTGGGCATTGTTTGGCCTCCTTGCACCCACATATTGCCTAAGTTTGTTATAAAATCACCTTTAGGACCACATGTGCCCCCCATGTTTAGTGGGTGTGTTCTATTTATGAGTCACATAAAACTTGTTCAACTTTGTCGCTTTTCTTGGTCTCTTTTCCTGAGTTTTGTACATTAAGTGATTTTTTTCTCACCATGCATGTCTTATGCATTTACGATCACTATCAATTTTACATACAAACCAAAGAGTTTTTCCCCTTATTGGGCATAGTTTAATCTTCCCCCATGTAGTTATATATTCAACACCAACAATTAAATCCTCATAAGAATTATTCGATACCGATGAATTATGGATCTATTGATGTTCCACCCTAATGGATAGGTGTGTACAAATAGGAAAATCCCCCCCCCTCAATTGGTCAATATTCAAATTGGTTCTCAAAATCTCTATTATATCTATTGTAAATAGTGTAAAATATCTCTCATATGATTTTGTATCTCCATCAATTACTTGTTATTGTCACCTGCATTTCTTAGGGAGGTTATGTAGCTGTTGCCATGGCATTCACTTGTTCGTTTGGGTTCTTGTCTTTTTATTTTGGGCTTATATATTAGGTCTTGTGGTGGTTTGGAGCATCCCCCTTCCCACTTTTCAATTGGCCTATTCCCTACACCTTAAGGGTTTTCACATCTTGTGAGTTAGGATTCTTCCTTTTGTAAAGGAACATGGAAATAAATATTTCATAGATAGTGTTAAATCCTAGGTCTACACCTCTTCCTCCTATTCCTCCATCACCCCATCCATATATCAACCTAATTTTTACTTAGTTTCTCTTCAATGGTGTGTTGGGTCATTGTAATTTGTTTTTGTCTTCCTTTTTTGTTTTTCATCATTTCCTTGCTCTTTATAAGGTTAATAAAAGACATGATTTGAATCAAATAAAACACATCACCATGGTTATGTCACTATTGGGATGAAAACATGTTAATTTAGGCCTTTTGATGCAAAAATACATTGATTGAAAGAATGCCCCTATTCTTGCAAACAACAGAAAACAAGTTGTTTTATGAGTTTTAACATTCATAAAGTATTTAAAAATTTGAATTAAGGTGTGTTGGTGCCTTGCACACATTTTCATATCTTTTTGCACTCGATATCGTGCATGTTTCCACCATTTTATCCATCATTACAAACTTAGTGCTAAGGATCATATATGTTTGTGCCTCAAGTTATTATTATTGTAGGGTTGTGTGTGTGGCTATTATTGCAGCTAGTAATTAAACCCGAAACAATGCATACCTGTGATCACCACTCTCCATGGAAGAAACAATGACAAGGTTTAAGTCAAGAATTATATAAAGAGGGGATAAAGACATGCCGGCTCACCAATCCAATCATCCCCTGAACCTCGTGAAGATGAAACTATGCCCACTACTATGCAGATAGACAAAGCCACCAAATAAAAGATAACCAAACAACATAGGAAGAGGCGGATTAGCACGGTAATAGTTGCAAGGGATTTTGTTTCATCTGACACAAGAATTGAATAATATCCCAAGGAAAAACACAACAAAAAGAGGGAGGGAAGCCAAGCCCCAAGAATTCCAATCAAACCTAAAAGAAAGACCAGGCAGAAACACAACAAAGGAGAGACCTCACGGGTCAAACATGTTGTGCTGGAAACATATTAAATTGCTTATGCACAACTAGAGCAAGATCTGGTGGACAATAGTCCATACCCGAGGCATGATTTCGAGGGTATGAGCCCAGAAACAGAGCATGTCCTAAAACAGGTTTTAGAGGAGATCAAACCAGAGACAAAGGGGAAAATGTTGATGGAGAATGAACCTGTAAAAGACACCTTTCATGAAAAACCCAATATTAAACCCATACATGAGCTTAAAGGTGAGAACAAAGTGAAAATTGAGACCAAGCCTAAGATCGAGGAAATGGAAGATAGCAAGTTGCAAGTGGAAAACATCGGTTAGCAGAATGTTAGAATGAAGCAAGAAATCCATGAGATACAACAAAAATATCAATCTCTTCAAGTGAAATATTCAAATATACAAAGGAAGTATCAAAAGTTGAAGAAGATAAATTAAAAGGTGTTGCCCAAATTTTCTAAAAAACTCTATTTTTTCCTATTTTTGTCATTGTCTTTTGGCGCGCCTTCTGAACTAGAGGTGAATTTGTGAAAACTGAAAGAGGTTTTTGTTGATAACAAGCCCATTCTCTCTGATTTTACATAGGTATCATGGTTTGTGAGAATAGAAGATACCTTTGAGACCATTTTTACAGAAATCTTCCAAATGCTTTGTTTTTTTCCTGTTTTTGTCATTGTCTTTCAGCGTGCCTTTTGAACAACTGGAGGTGAATTTATGAAATCTGAGAGAGGTTTTTGTTTATTAAAATCCAATTCACAAAAAAATCTCCCATATTTTACATAGGTATCATAGTTTGGGAGAATTGAAGAGACCTTTGAGGCCATTTTCCCCAGAAATTCACCAAATTTTGGGTGAGTTTTGATCTAGTGTTCAAGATTGGTCTCCAGTTTTTGGTGTACGTGAGAATCCATGTGAAGTTGATAGCCAACAAAAACTTGGGAGAATTATTTATATGATCCTATTCTACTTCATCTATCAAAAAATGAGCTCTAGTTGCACTAATATGACATTGTTTAGGTCTAGTTAGAGGCACTTTTTCCACTTGTAATAAGAAGTTATCCTTTGATAAAAATAATGATTTTTTAGGTTGAATTAAGGAGAAGATTATGAACTGACACTTCCACTCAGTTCAAACAAATGTTTATAGTTTTTAATTAAGCAGTAACAAGTGAAGTTGTACCCAAAGAGTCTGATTGTGATGTAAAGATAAACTGAAAGTTTAGAGCTGAGATAGGTGGTCAAATTCTCTTGGGGAAAATGGATAAATAAATATATTTTTGAATGTAAAAGGGGTTCATTTTTGGGGATCAAGGATAAGGATTGTGGTTGGACCTTGAAGCAAAACCTGTTTAAGTTTCCCACTTGGTGAATATAACTTTTGGTGACAGATTGTGTTTTCATTTTCAAATGTCTTATATCTTCTTCTCTTATTTATATGCAAATTGGAAATGTATACAATGTATTGATTCTTTTCCTTTCAACTATTTTTTTAATGAACCTTTTACTGTTATGCAACCTGACTTCAACTATTGCTTTAGTAAAATGTTTGTTATAATGCAACCTGTTTGGAGGATTTGTATCTAAGTACATGTTTTAGAGTTCAAAATTACTTCAAGTATGAAATTTCATACAACACGTAACTAATTGTATGCTTGTTTGTATTTCTTTTGTTTATCTCCACATTTGTGTCTTTTCATAATAATGTGTGCTGCCATCCAAGGGAAACCTTGTAGCGATAGTGTTAGAGAGCCCAACTACATCTCCACCATTGAAAATCCATTTATCAGTTAACCAATAAATTCAATTCATAAAAAACCCAATCATTCCAAAACTTGAGGTGGCTTAGCTCTACCCTTTAGCAGTCAAGTGCAAACCTTAGGACAAACATATTTTGGTGTCGTTTCCGGGGAACAGAGTAACAAAGAAATATTTCTCTGGGAGAACGATAACGATGAGATCTGGTTTTTGATGGTGAACAAAAACCAGACACACATAGTGATTGCAATCTTTCACCTGGAAACTCCACAGTCAAAAGACTCCACTAGAGGATGAGCCTGGTCGACAAAAAATGAAAAGGTGGAAGGAAAAGACCAGGTACCAATATATCATTTTTTTCAAAGAGCTCATATTTTTCTTCATCAGCTCATTCATGTCTTTACCTTTACATGTGAAGAGAATTATCTTATGCTTTGTTTACTCAAAAGATTATAATCCTATAGTGGTAAATCCATCCTTGAGAAGAGAAGATCTTCCTTCTTGCATTATTGATATTAATGTCATTCCTTCATTTGAACCCACTAGAAATAATGTTGGTCATATCCAAACTTCTCCGGATCATGACCAGTCATGTAAGCCCGTGAATAATAAATCTGATTCACCACTTATTGAAATCGTTGTTCCACCTTGTAATCAACTTACCGAAATTCAGTCCAGGATCAAGAAGTATTACAAACCCCTAAAGCTGCCATTTATACTCCATGCCTATCCTCCCAATTTTGTTGATTACCTTCCTATGTTCATGGAGGAGACCATGTTGCAGTTGAGAAGCACCTGGAAGATTTTGAAAATTTCATTGATAATTTTCAAATTATGCATGAGGATGTAGTTATGAGGATATTATATAAATCTTTATTTGGAGATGCAACATTATGGTTTAGAAATTTGGAAGCTTGTTCCATTGGTTCACGGACTGATTTTCATGTTGCATTTTTTAAATATTGGGGCAAAAACAAATCTTTTGATCAATACTTGATCGAGTTAAATGATTTAAAGAGAAAGGAGGACGAATCTCTTACCATGTTCAACAAAAGGTTTCACAATTTTTATTACAATATGCCTAAGGATATTTATCCTTCCGAAACTGCTGCCATGTTGTATTATATAAAAGTTCAACACCTTGATCTTGTTTTTTATCTCAAAGAAAGGATATCCTCATCACTAGGTTAGTTATTTGTTGATGCTAGAGAGATTGAAGAGAACTTTCGGGCCCTAAGGTAATGATAAATTTGTGGAAGAAGAAGATGTTATTCCAAAACACCTTGTTGCTCATATAACTGATCATAAATCTTTGTTTTCTTATGATGATAAAATTGATAAGGAGTGTCAACAATTTCCAAGACATCTTATTGCTCCTAATATTTATGATGTATTTAGTATTTATGAGATGTTTTTAGCTGAGCAAGAGGATAACAATGTTTGAAGGTTGCATATTTAACACAGAAACAATTTGAATAGCAGTGTCACGAGGACATCAGATCCATTTTCCATGAAGAATCAGATCCCGTTTATGGTAGTTGTGGCTCCAAATTACAACTGAGAAGCAAAGTTTTATATCAGCATGGATTAGACATAATAACAACAAATTAGTATATGACTGTTATAACACAAAACTTGAAACGAACATTATTTTTTTTATCAAGAGCATATTTCAGTTCAATACCTCAAGATCCATGGAGACAGTTTGCGGCCTTTTCCTGTTTCACTTTTAGATTTGTAGACGGAAGATGCTTGCATAAAAAATTGATCAGTGAAAGATGAGGATATTTCGAGACAATTCATCTATTTTTCACATCAAGGAAAGGTAGTGGTTGGAGATTTTTATGATCCAATAGTTGATTGCATGGATTTAGTTTTTTCAAAGCTAGCAAATGTTACAAATTTCACTTTGAAATCCATTTGCAGCTATAAGTGTAGATTGAATATGGAATTTTTTTTGCACCTATTGTGTTCTTTACACGTTTTCATATAATAAGGTATGTCAATCAACAAATTTCTTGAATGGTTACCATGGAAACATGCTTATATCTAAGTAGAAAGTTTCAATAAATTATAATAGAAGAATAATCTTGCTTTTCCGAGCATTTGTTTTACAATAGTTTAATGTAAATAGAAGACTCCATAGCCCAATAAAGGCATTGAGGTATAGCTGCAGATTTTAGTTTCATTTGAAATAAGACAACTAACAGGGCTGGTAAACAGAGTAAAGTGATTGGTGGCAGGAGGGCATAAATAAACAACTAAGGTACACAGTCTATTATTCTTAGCACCTCACAGGGAAGTGCTACCCCCAGTTGGAGCCAATGTTAAATCCTAGGTATGCACCTCCTCCTCCTATTCCTCAATCAACCCATCCATCTGTCAACCTAATTTTTACTTAGTTTCTCTTCAATGGTGTGTTGGGTCATTGTGATTTGTTTTTGTCTTCCTTTTTTGTTTTTCATCATTTCCTTTCTCTTTATAAGGTTAATACAAGACATGATTTGAATTAAATAAAACACATCACCATGTTTATGCCACTATTGGGTTGCAAACATGTTAATTTAGGCCTTTTGATGCAAAAAGACATTGATTGCAAGAATGCCCCTATTCTTGCAAACAATAGAAAACAGGTTGTTTTAAGAGTTTTAACATTCATGAAATATTTAAAAGTTTGAATTAAAGTGCGTTGGCACCTCACACTCATTTGCATCTATTTGTGCACTCTAGATCGTGCGTGTTTCCTTAATCCCGTCTTTTTTCTTGATTTAAGATACCTTTTTTCTATGGGGACATTCTCCCATATAACTTTTGAAGACCTAAACTGTTTCAATAGTTAAATGACCACCTTATCCAATTAAAAATTGTCTCAAGTGTAGTTAAGGCGAGGGAAGGGGAGAGAATTTGCCAAATCATTAAGGTCTACTATCACCCTGATGTGAATTTTGTCACCGCTCTTACCATATGTGCATTACTCCTTGCACTAAATTGCATATAGTGCTACCTTTGTGACAAGATACTAAAGATTGTATGTCAGAGTTTCTATCGGTAAATACTAAATAGAAGATCCCTATTGATGCAACCTCATACTTTAGAGCCTGTGCCAAACTATATTTCAAAGGAAGTTCCCATCCTGGGACATAGAAACTTACTAGCCCCCAACAAAGGCATTTCACTGGTACCTATTCCTTCCAATTCTGTACAACATGCCTTAGTCACCAAGACCGCTCTGAATAATTATGAATGGATAAACCATGATGATCTAAAATTGTAGCCAATGTGATGTAAAATTTATAAGCAGCCAGTGTGGACCTTTACCAAGGTGAGAAGGTGGGTGCCTAATAAGCATGGAGTTACATTTGAACCTTGAGCTTTGCCAGCTCAAAATAAAAAACAACTGTAAAACATGAAGGCTAGTTTATATTCTCTATGGCGTCGCTCTCTTCAATCAGTTTCTCTAGGTTTTTTCCACTATACTATTTAGTATTTGGGAATCTGGTCTGAGCCACTATGAATTATCTGTCAAAGCGATATTGATACTGAATTGTCCTTCTAAGACTGGCAATATGTAAAAGTGAAAATCAATCTGCACATAAGCTTTTATCTGAAACTCAAAACAAGGTATATGAAAATGGCAGAAGACAAATGGTGTTTGGTAATTGCTCTGTAATAAAATCCTTGAAAAAAGACCAAAGCCTTAAGAAACTCAAGGTTAAAGCTCTTTAGGTTGCAGTGTGCACTGCAAACCTTGTTTAAGTACAAATGAATATAATCCAAATGAATTTAGAAGAGAGAAAACAGAAAATATCTTTGCTTCCTCTCGAATCTGTTATCTTCTCTTCTATGTGACATTTCTCTTTAAAAGAAAAGTCCTTCAAAAGATATCAACAATTGCCCATATTGCAAATGCGAATTCCTGTTTAATAATACGATGACTGGTGCTTGATTTCCTTTCTCATGATGCCAACACATGATAGTTTGTTCGCCTCTTTTGAAATCCATCATCCTCCTGGGACTTGGAAATCAGTATTCTTCATCTTTAAACCATATGTGAATCTCACTGCCCAAGTATCTCCGCCCAAGTATCTCCACCAGAATATGGAAATTAAATCTTCTCCTTTCTTCAATTCTGTGGCCATCCTCTCGAGATCGGGAAGTCCTTTTGTATAGAGCACTGTGGTGTTTGAAGCCCTGCTGGATATCAAAATTGATGCATTAAAAGAGAACCAGCGGCAAGGGAAAAGGAACAAACTGGCTGCATGCATCACATTTCTAAGCACCACTGAGTTCTCCAAGTCTGGGCCTTCTTTCTGGTGGTTGTGCCGGAAGGTCATCCAGATCCTCAGACATAGACTTTCTTTTATTAGAAGCAGGCTGCTGCTGTTCCTTTGATAGACCTTTGATAATGTGACCTTTAAATCGTTCCACATCCGCTAACTTCACAGGTTTTAGTATGAACTCCTCCGCACCTTCTTCCAAACATCTGCGTGTATCATATTCGGAATCAGAGTCCAAGTCCAAAACATTTCATAGAACCTGAGGAAAAGTCATCTATCAAGACTCGAGCAGCAATATTGACCCCTTACCTGTTGATCCGAGGTACGACATTTTCAGAAGACATTATCACAACAGGAATCTCCTTCAATTTGTTTGATTCCTGCAAATTTTACAGGAAAATTCAGCAATTTCATTTCAATAGAAAACAATTTCACAGATGGAAGAACAAAAGGATGTTTCCTTTTCGTCACTGTGAAGGAAATCACGGGATACCTTGATTCTTTTGAGCAAGTCGTAACCCGTCATCCCAGGCATGCAATAATCGGTGATGATCATATTAACGTTGAGGTTCTGCATCAAAAGAGAGATTTCAACCAGATAAGGTCTCAGAATTAATGCCTTATACGAGTCCTTTATAACCAGGCCTCAATACAAGAGTACCTTAACATGAAACATTGCTAACTTCAAATGGGTAGTGGGATCCACCCAAAAAATTCAGAAATGCCAAAAAAATAAATATTCTTTCAGAAGAGAAGCGAAGCTCAGTTTGCATACATCAAGATCTACAGAGTTGTGATCTTCATCCAGGCCAAGGAATTCCAGAGCTCTTCTTCCACTATCCACAGTGGTCACTGCAATATATTGGAAACAAATCAATCAAACGAACTATTACTACAAAATCTCAAAGCCTAATAATTAATTATCCACCTCCACCAGATGCATACTGAAATAAAGCAGACATATAAGGTTCATTCCTTTTTCCTTTTAACACACATCCCTCCTGTTGGAGATGGCAATCTATACCATGTTATTGAACTGGTAAGATACCCATCAGGAAAAGCGGCATGCCTGGCAGCCAGGACAGGTAGAGGTTTCCCATCACGAAATGGGCATGCCTGGCAGCCAGGACAGGTAGAGGTTGCCCATCATGAAATGAGCATGTAGCTCAGTCGTAGAGCACAGATCAGTGAGACGAATTACTACCATAGGATGGCAAATCAAATCAGTCTAATAATAGAATATCTGCCTTCACCAGATGCATATCCAAATAAAGTAGACACATAAAGTTCATTCCCTTTTTCTGCCAAGACCGTTGGAGGTAGCAATCCACACCTTGTTATCAACTCGGTAAGGATGCCTGTCATGAAAGGGGCATGCCCACGGGCCAGCCGGGGGTAGGTTAAGGATGCCTGTCATGAAAGGGGCATGCCCACGGGCCAGCCGGGGGCAGGTTAAGGATGCCTGGCATGAAATGGGCACATAGCTCAGTGGCAGAGCTGCCTGTTTAAGGATGCCTGTCATGAAATAGGCATGTAGCTCAGTGGAAGTACAGCCTGCAGCCAATCAAGGGGGCAAGTCAAGGGTGCTTGTCATGAGTTGGGCATGTAGGTCAGTGATAGAGCAGCCCTGCTCCCAGGGCTGCAGGATGCCAGTCATGAAATGGGCATGTATCACAGTGACAGAGCAGCCCACCGGCCAGGGGCAGGTCAAGTGTGCCCATCATGAAATGGGCATGTAGCTGAGTGATAGAGCAACCTACTAGCGCCCAGGAGCAATTCCTAGTCTGTCCAATTTTCAACACCTCCTGTACTTTGGATGCTAATGACAGCCACCATTAATCTTTCACGGGGATCCATACAAGGCCTAACCAACCAAATATCGTAAAACTGACATGAACCCCAAGAAAAAAATAAATTCCATAATTTCGAAGCCTTTGTAAGCAGAAATCTTGGGCTAACCAACCCAATATCACAAAACTGGCATGAACCCCAAAAAAATTCAAATTCCATAATTTCCAAAGTACCTTTGTAAGCAGAAATTTTGAGCAGCCTCTCGATGACTTTCCGATCCACCATGCTATCGTCCACAGCAAGAACATGAAATTGGGACGAGGCAACAGGCCCCTCAGATACCTCGCTTGAACTGCTGCCACTTTCTGCCTCCAATACCCTCTGCAAGAGAACTCCTCCATCTCTGCCCATTTCCCAATTTGCCCCCTAAAACTCCTCTGTTCTCTCTGTTTTCCCGGCTGAAACCCCAACCACACTATTCACACAGGTTGCAGCTCCGCCCTTATATGAGGGCCAAGAATTCAAAACCCAAAAAACGCATGAAGCAGATTTTTGCAGCACTTGGGCAGGTATTATCTGATGGATTGACGACGTTACAAATCTCAGCGAGGGCAACAAAGAACGCTTGCAAGTCGAAATCTGAAATCTGGGTGGGAGCAGATATTTCGGGATGGGCAGCTCGTATGGTGGAAAATCTGTCGGAAAATCCTTTTTCGCTCAGTTGCCCACTAAGCGCTCATCATTATTATTTCACATACGCTTCCCAAATATTGTTGTTATTTACAGACACTCAATAATCAATTAACAATCATCGTATCATCTTCGATTCGACCCATTGCGGGGCAGAGAGACGCAACGTGCGCTGCATGGTAAACCGAGCAACAATAATAATAATCAATCCCCACAACCCCAACGCCCCAAGACGCAGGGATTCTTCGGATTTGCTTCAGATTCTGCCACCAATAACCGGCCTCGCCCACTCATGTGAATGCCACAAGATACGCAAGATCATCGAATCGGATGACCTCTTGGCTTTTGGTTTATTTAAATCGGGAATTGAATTGTCAATCTATGACGGAATCCCGTCAACCCGTCTCACAATCAGCCCCGCACAAAGTCATTAAATGCAGGATCGATTGGACAAAATTACTGCCATGAACTATCTTCAAAAGTTGGTCTGAAAGGTCTTACGGTTTACCCAATCAACTTCAAAAAGTTGGCCTGTTACCGGTCAACTCCCAAGGTTCTCATCAACACTAAGTGATTTTTTTTTTATAGAATTGATGCATGGGTAAGGAGGCGCTCTCCCATCCTAAATAGAAGGAGGTTCAAGGGGCACCTATCCTTCTAGCGTTATTATAACAGGCCAACATATCAATTATGTGAATTAAACCACACTACTAAAAAGTTAATGGAAAAAGTTGCTTTGTTACTGGTCAACTTCTAAGGTTCTCATCAATACTCAGTGATTTTTTTTCATGGAATTAATGTGTGGGGCACTCTCCAATCATAATGTGTGGGGCACTCTCCAATCCTAGGGCCATATAGAAACTAGAATTTTCATTGATCCATAATTTTTCTCAAATTTCAATTTATGTTATTCGATTGTGCAAATATGTGAGGACATTCAAATCAAGAGATGTATGACTTAACAAGGATCAAGACGTCAAAGACACACCCACGAGAGAGGTTCAAGGGGGCACCTATCCTTCTAGCCTTATCACAACACGCCAACATGTTAATTATGGGAATTAAACCACACTATGAAAAATCTAACAAAAATGATATTTTCACTACAGTTAAAGTTCTTTCCATCCTAGAACATTGTTTTAGGATTTTTACTCTCTCTGAATAATCTAGAACCATAAAATCCCAAAAGTGAAAGGATCAATCAAAACTTTCCTTCATGTAATATTATTGTTTAATATTGTAAGAAACTTTTCTTATGATGTTGGAATTATTTTAAGTAAATTTAGATTGATTTAATTGAGCAAAAACCTTAAGGACATCATTCAACTATGATCATTCCATGTTATAGATGATATATATTATGGTGGAATTCTAATTATACTTGGAATTTATGTTGAATTCTTATCATATTTGTGATGAAAAAGAGAGTTCTTTTGCAACAAGGTTAATTTACTATGGTTAATTTTATGTGGGATTTTGGCCCTCTACCCAAAACCATAAAAATCCTAAAAAATGAATGGATTCTTCGAAACTTTCCTTCGTCTAATCTTGGGCTTTGTTTGATCTTGTAGCAAACTTCCCTTCTATTGTTGGAATGGAGAAGTCTAAACGTTATATGATTTGGATTTTTTCTAGCAATCATCATCGAAATTTGACTATATAAATTTTGGTTAAATTGCATTTTTTCATTGTTTAAATTACATTTTTGAATGCTTAAATAGATTCAACACCCTCAAAAACCCTATTGCACCTGGATTATGCAATCTCAACAATTGATATTTACAATTCCAACAATTCTTCTAAAATTTTAGCTGGACTTTGGGAAAAATTGACCAGAAAAATGTCCAAATCGTAGCACGTTTAGTCTATGCTTTATTGGATTCACTCTAATCAAATTTCTAACAATTTGGGTTGATTCAATTGCACAAAAATCCTAAGGGCATCATTCCACCATGATTTTTCCAACATACATGAAACATGGATCACAACATAACTCTAATCATGCCTAAAGTTTATGCTAGATTATAAGATTTGTGATTAGAAAGAGCTTTTTGCGAAAATATTAGCTTATTCTCGATAAGGGGCACTCAAATTGTCTCAATTTTCGGTGAGCTTTCAAATTCAAATCCGACCAAAAATTTGACAGAAATCATATTCTCATCATAATTATAGTTCTTTCCATAATGGTACTTTCCTTAGGATTTTGATCCTCTTTGAATCGACCCAAAACCATAAAAATCCCAAAAATGGAATAGATCCATTAAAACTTTCCTTGTGATGTTTGATAGGATTCAAACATAGCTCGACATTTTGAGTGCCCCTTATCCCACTCTTAGAATTAATGCTCCATATGAGTCTAGTCAAATTTGGTAACTTATGAATCTAGTCAAATTTGGTAACTTATGAATCTAGTCAAATTTGGTAACTTATAATTATGGGTACGATTTTGGGTTATTAGTGTATGGATGCTTTCAACCATTAACTCACATTGCAATGAACAAAGTCTTGTTTTGAATGATAGACCTTCCAATAATAAAAGCTTTGTGATGACATTAATTTTGTTGTTAGTTGTTAACATATTTCAAGGTTACTTAATTCTATTTTGGATTTCTTAGCATTTGAATACTCTAATTATTTTGATAGTTTTATTTTCACCATGTTCAAATATAAAAATGATTTTCTATATAATATTTAGGCTAATTCTTTTTATTTATCTCATAGAACTTGTTGGCCTTAAGAGGAAGGTAAACATCATCATTGTCATCGTTGTTATCATCATTAGTAGAAACTAATCCCAAAAACCTTATTGAACCAAGGGTGAGATCTTGATCAATTATTCTAACAAAGAGTTTGTTTGAAAAGTCAACTCTTTTGTAGTTAAGATCTTAATGTCAACATTAATTTTGTTGTTAACTATTTGCATATTTCTAGGTGTCATCACAAACTAATCTTATAACCTTATTGTACTAATGAATAAGGTCTTGATTAAGAATTCTATTGAAGGATTAATATTCAAAGGTCAACCCTCAAGCATTTAAGCACTTGCATCACCCTTAGTTTTTAGAGTGTAGGATTTTGCAGTTGAACAACATATTATACAAACAATATATAATAAGTTTATTAGGTTGGTATTTTTTAATTTAGTGCATTTTAATTGACCACTTTGACCATCATCAAAGAAACAAGACAAAAAAATCATATTTACAAACTTTTTTATAAAATAAGGAAAGAGAAACAAATTCATACCTATTACGTCTTTAAGTATAGATATATTTTTAAATTTCACTAGATTAATTTTAAAACCTTGAAAAGTAAAATCAATTAAAATATATTTCTAAATTTCACTAAATGTATTAGTGATCTTAAAACCTTCTTAAATTGACAAGTAAAATCATAATCAACTCTTATTGATAAAGTGTTAGTATTGGAAAGTCAACCCTTTAAAACTGAAAGGCTCACACTAACTTTTTTGTACCTTCTAAAATCGTAATCAACTCTGAGTGATAAAGTGTTAGTATTGGAAAGTCAACCATTTAAAACTAAAGGTTTTACACAAACCTTTTTGTTGGCTATTGTTAGTATTGGAAAGTCAACCCTTTAAAACTCAAGGGTTTACACTAACCTTAATTTTGTTGGTTATTGTAAGCATATTTGTCACTATTCCCAATGTGGTGAGACTAATCTTAGAATCTTATAAGGGATGAGTAAGACTTTCATCAACTTTTCTAACGAAGTGTTAGTTTTGAAAGGTTAGTCCCCCGTGCCAATTTTAGACTTAATTCTTTTGTTAATGTTTTAAGCAATTCTTTTCTAACGAAGTGTTAGTTTTGAAAGGTTAGTCCCCCGTGCCAATTTTAGACTTAATTCTTTTGTTAATGTTTTAAGCAATTAGAGAGTAATCTTAAAACCTTACTAGATTAACACAAGGCCTTGACCAACCCTTCTAACAAGAATCAAACTTAAAGCAATTAAGGTCAACCCTAGACGAATTAAGGTTTTGTGTTGATCTTAATTTTGTAGTCAATTGTTAGCATATTTCTAGGTGGATTTGTCAATTGTTAACATATTTCTAAGTACCACCAAGTGTGGTAGAGACAGGTCCATATTTCTAAGTGGCGTTGTCAAATCTCAACATATTTCTAAGTGTCTCCAAATGTGGTAGAGATGGGTCCCAAACCCTTGTTTTATTGGAGAGGATAAATCCTTGCTTCCAAGGTTATTTGTATTAGAGAGGTCCCATGGAGGCTAGAGCTATGAAAATATGTGTAATTTGTCTTGGCAAGGGGAAAGGGTTCCTATGATGGCTTTTGTCAAGTTTCATGGGATGTAGTGGTGAGACAACTCCATACCCATGGGACCATGTCCTTCTTATCATGGTGGCCTAGTGAGTTCGTATTCAACTATCCTCATTAATTATATTTTAATTTTTTTTTCAAGTGAATGAATACTTAGCATAAAATATAAGGCTAGTAGTTTGAGTGGTAGTAAGGAAGGAACAAATTATTTTTTATTTGGATTCAATATTTATTAAAGATATGAAATATGTTATGGCTTGACTGGAAGGGTATTTACCGCTCCCAACGTTAGTGATATTTTTTGGAATGTTTTGGGACATTTTAGCCTAAGATTGAGTTATGAGTTTTGTGTTAGGTGTGACTTGCAGGTCATTCAAACTTAACCTAGGGTTTATAGTGATAACTAATTGAATTTAAACTTAGGTTTCACCTTGATAATCCCAACTAATTACCGATTCATCTAAATCTAAAAAAATCATACATATCATAAAATTGTATTTTTAGTAAAAAAAAATTAAATTCATAACCCTTTTATATCATGGTAAAAGGAATAATTTCTAACCTTAAAAGTTAGTTTCTTATTATATCTTCACCTATGTGATAAAGGGCTTAGTTTTTAAGCTTAGGAGTTAGTTTCATATCTATATAACCATACCTTATGTGATAAAGCGTTCGATTTGTAAAGTTTCATAGGTATATAACCCTACCCCATGTGATAAAGGTTGAATTTCTAATCCTAAGAATTAATTTGTTAGATGGACTTAGCCTATATAAAATTTAGGACACCACCATCACTTCCATCACTATTTTCTCTTGGCATGATGATTAGGGGAGACTTGCCCTCTTTTGAGGCATGTGCTTAGTGAGATCATGTGGATCCAGTTGCAATTGCATTAAAAAATGAATTTATTTATTTTAATAAAATTATTAAAAGATATAATGATTTTTTTTAATAAAATAATTAAAAAAGATAATGAATTTTTTTTTCTATATTAATTATAAAGAATATGATTATTTAATATGTAAGTTATTTATTATAAAAACTACAGAGTATTTTATTATTGGACAAGCATTAATTTTCATGAGGGTTTTTTATCATTTGAGGTAGTGGTCGAATGTGTGGTTGCACTCAGAGAGATGATATTAAATATGGTCTCGTGACCCCTGCACACATAAGTGAATCAAATCCCACCCCCATGTGTTTCAAATTTTAATTCAATTGGGTTTAGCTTGAGTGGTTGGGATGATTGATTGTTCTCCTCCCCACCCAGGTTCAATTCTTGCAGAGTGACAAGTTGACATGTTGTGAATAACTTGTGATAAGGCTAGAAGAGTAGATGCCCCAGGATAGAGGGTCACTCCAGAAGTTATTCTTGCAGAGTGACATGTTGACATGTTGTGAATAACTTGTGATAAGGCTAGAAGAGTAGATGCCCCAGGATAGAGGGTCACTCCAGAAGTTATTGGTTGGTATACCTGGCTTGTGGGTTGACGGATATGCATTTACGAAAGTGTTGAAACTGCTTTTATAAACTAAAAAACTAAAAAAAACTCTTAACCTGTATTATATATGGGTCATATTGCCACTTCAGGTGGGTTGTTGGCAACTAACCTATGATTTATGTTGGCAGCTAATTAGATTTGAACCTCGGCCTCGCCCAAGTAGTTCCGATGAATTACTAATTCCCCTAGATCTAAAAAATTATAGATGAGCACCTTCACCTCACCCTTCTCTCATAAAAAAAACTAAAAAACTAAAAAAACTCTTAACCTGTATTATATATGGGTCATATTGCCACTTCAGTGTAACTCTAGCGATGAAAGAAAAGTTCCTCTCCTCCCCCATCCCAATTCAAATCTCACTTTGTAACATGCTTGCTCTTTTGGTGAGCCAATTTTCAATTGTTGACCTGACCTTTAACCCTAAAAAATCTTTCTAAATATCAGTCTTAAGATAAGAAGTGTTCAATGAATTCCTCCCAAAAATACATTACACTAAAAACATATATATAGACCATATTATACATTCTATTGTTTATGAACATCATTTACTAATAACAAATTTAAATCAATTAATATTAAATACTTTTTACAATTAAGATATTTCATCATTTTAAATTATAAAAATTCATATTTTTAAGATAAAAACTATTCATATATTTAAATGAAAAATACAATTCAAATAATTTGTATCTCTCAAACCAATTTTAAAATGAGAAGAAGTATCTCTCTCTCTCTCTCTCTCTCTCTCTCTATCTCTATATATATATATATATTTACTAACAACCAATTTTATTAATAAATAATATTTATAAGTCTCCGAGGTGTAGGACAGTCGGTGACGGAGTGTGTTGTTAAGCCACTCTGTGTTGAAAAGTCCTGTTGGGACAAAAAATCCAACCATGTTAAGGGTTGGTGTGGCTCAGGCCGGGTGCGATCCCCGGGTGATTTTGACGGCTTAGATGCCCCTGAATAGCGATTTCTCAAGCCAAAGGTTAATCCCGATGCCAAGAAAATCCAGACCAATTAACAAACAAAAAAAAAATAAATAATTTTTATAAAAATAAATCAAAATAAATATATTAATATTAAATACTCCACACAAACACAATTAAAATGTTTCATCATTTTAAAATTCCCTAAAATACAAGATACAATCCAAATAATTTACTCAAACGTATTTCATTTTGAAGCTTCCATCAAATCAAAATATAAAACTTATCCATAAATTAATAATGTCAATACCTTCTCCATCTTTGAATGGCCCCTCAAACTTTCAGCCCTTCAAACATTGAGGGGATAAACTTTCTACTCTGTCCTTTGGAATATATAAATTGAACTTTCCTAACAACTACTAGATTGTGATATCCTCCATATCTAGCCTAACATTGTATATTCTTCATTTTCAAATATTTCTTTTCAAATATTTCTGACATTGTTTATTGCCCAGGTTCCTTCTTCCCAGATTGTCTCAGGTCTATCTACCTTGGGATCTCACTTTATACTTTTTTCCAAGTATAGATGTATGCATTGGAAAGGTGATTGGCTCCATGGAACTTTGTTTTCAACGTGCATTTTTTTAATAAAACTCATTTTTTAAATAAAAAAATATTTTTAAGCAATTTTTTAATATTTTAATAGTTTGTGATGAGATATAAACATCAAAACATTATATTTACTTAAATTTATACCTGAATCATTATCTTCATAGTATCATGTCAACTACTGAATCACAATTCAACAAACAAAAATTATTTCTCCATCATGA